>JAQGAW010004673.1:0-10586 GCA_034698025.1 Phthiracarus crinitus | reverse complement strand
AAGCAAAAGTAAAATACAATTCAAATAAAATTTTACTTGAAAGAAAAAGTAAAATACAATTGAAATTAAAAAATTTAAAAAAGTAAAAGTGAAAGAAAAGCAAAATAAAAATTTGGAAGTAAAACAACACTAGTTTTCACCATTAAATACAATTTAATATCTAAAACAGTTTTAATGAAATGCGTGTAAAGTTGAATATAAAGTACTTTTTAATTTAAATTAATGTTTACGCAATGAAATCCCATTCAGAAACACATTATTTCGATGTTAACACATGTAACTATGATACGTTATTTATTTTATACATAAATAACATATTATTTACTTCTAATACTAATAATTAATAACTTACTACAAAATTCATGGCACATTAGTATAAATTTTTTCCATGGTGTGAATATGATTTATTAATGAGAATTATTCAATAGTTAAGTAAAATAAAAATATTTTATATCAAGTCAATCAAGTTCCAATCAATAATAGCGTTGGATCAATAATAACAAAATTCGTGTCAAAATGGTGTCAAACAACAAAATTCGTGCAAATCTGTTGCGAATATTGAAATGAAAACGGTTTCGATTTCACGAATGAAACAAATGGTGTCGTAAGAGTGGTTTAAAACAAGACTCCACGCATTTCGAGCAACTCTCAAGCTTTAAAAAGCACTCCATCCGTAAACTAATCATATCTTTTAATGAATGCGTTTGTTTTAACTGTTTTGATTGATATATGCGTTAATGAGTTTATAATTAGAAATTTTTTTGTATTTGTATAAAAATCAGACATTAATTTATCACTTTCGATATTTAATTTCCAATTTAATTTTTTTAAATGTTTGATATTTTACATCTGATATAATATATTTATGATTTTTAACCCTATCATAATTATTTTTTTGTTATTTTCTAGTTTATGCAAATGTTTCACACAGAATGAAAAATTATCTTTAAAATTTAATAATTTTTTATGAAATTTAAAATTATTAAAATAAATTATAAATATTTAAAATTTATTTTATTAAAATGAACAAACTCTGTGAGCTGAATTTATAAAAATAAAAACAGTAGACACACCGACAAATATATAGAAAGACATTAACAAGTCCATAATCTGGACATCTATTTGGAAAATTCATCTAATAAAAGTCAGTGGCAAAAAATGAATAAGTTCAGAAATTCTGATAATTTTTCAAAAAATTGAAAAATCTTTAATAATAATAATTATTTGTTACTAATGTAGTTATTTTTGGTGCAATATTTAGTGATACTGTAATATACAATTAAAGTTATTTTTTTGATGCTATACTAATAATAATCAACATTTGAAAACTCATATATTTGTAATATTTTAATCCCGAGAAACTTAATAACAAAGTGAGATATAAACATTGATTTTTTTCTATAATTGAAAACCTGGAAAATCCCGGAAAAACCTTAAGGAATGGTCACATAAGAATCAATTAATTTACATTTTCTTATAAAATTAGCATTGAAATAACACTAATAAAGCAGAATTATATATAAACTGTAATATTAATAACTTGTTAAATATCTATATTTAAATATTATCATTAGCATTAATAAAATGGGACTTAGCCAAATTGTAATTTAACTATTTACTTTTACAAGTGTATTAATTTTATAAATTTCTAAAATTAATTTTTAAATTTTTAAAAAAAGTAAAATATTTAACATTTATTACAATAAATAGTATTTTAAGAATGATCCAGAAATCAAAATGTAAACATAAAAGTATTCATTGGAATAATTTAATATACTTATTTCTTAATAAAAATTAAAATATAATTATTAATATCTGACTATTCCAGTGACTTAAATAATTATAAAAGTCAATGTAAAATTATTATGATTGTTCAATCTCTATCTTGTTTTTAATCACTAAAAATTGTTATTAGAAAAATTATGGAGTGTGAACTTGACTTACACTTCTTCAAACCAAATGAATTAAATATTTTTTCGAAACTTTAATTGAATAATTATATTTATAGATGATTTTGTCAGCTAATATTATTTAAAAATGATTTTTAATTTTTAAAAAAGTTAAAAATTGCTTGTTCAACATAGGTAGCATATGGGAAAAAATTTATTAAACAAAATATGAATTATATTCATGATTTAACTAAATATATATTATGTTTTAAATTGCTTTTTGAAAATCAAAATAATAATCAAAAATAAAAAATGTGTTTGATTCTGATTATAATTAATCAAAATAAAATATATAATATCATATTTTGTTTTTATTTTTAATTTTCAAAACCAAAATACAATTAAAACTGTAAATGTTACCAAAAATATCAATTACAAATTATTATCAAAAATTAGGAATAACAGCAAAATCATAATACTATCAAATAGTGTTGTGCCGATTTTGAAAATAAAAATATAATTATTAAATAAAATAATAGATTTTTATTTCGATTTATCGAAATAGAAATAAAATAGTTTGTAAAAATAGAAATAAAAATAAAATAGTTTAAAAAATATTTTGGAAATAGAAATAAAAATAAAATACATCGAATAAATTACAGACGGCACAACACTACAATCAAATGAAATGTTTAGACGAAACATCACTAGAATCGAAGAAAGCTAAATAAGAAAATTTATTATATATCTTATTTTATAAAAATAACCATTTTTTGTAAATTAATTTCATAATAAATTAAAGAATGAGTTACATTTCTAAAGTAAATTTTTTAATCTATTAGATTAATCTCTTGTGTTGCTTCGATTTATCTTTTTCGATTTTGATTTTATATTTATATTGTTTTTTGACTTAAATTAAATTTTTATTGTATTTTGGTTTTGATTTTCTGACAAAAATAAAAATTAATATCAAAATGATTTGAGGATATTAATTTGATTTTGATTTATAAAAATTTTTTCATTTTAATTGTATTTTGATTAAATTTTCAGAAAGTTTTTCTAATTTGATTGTTTTTTATTATTGATTAATGTTTTACTTTCCATTTTGATTTTTAAAAGTCAAAACACTACAAATTTCAACTAATCTTTATAAACTAGTGTTGTTTCGCTTACAGGAAGAAAATGTAAAAGCGAAAAAATAATTTTACTTTTACTATCGCTTTAGCGAAAGTAAAATAAAATTCAAACTAATATTTGCATTAAAAGAAATTGTAAAATACAATTGATATTAAGTTATATAAATTAAAAGAAAAAAAATACAATTAAAATATAAAATTTAAAAAAATGCAAAATAAAATCTAGTAAATTAATGTGATGAAACATACTATCAAAATACAATTTAAAATAAAATCTTTTGAAAAATCAAAATCATATTAAAAATTCTAATTAGTTTTTATTTTGATTTTGATTTTCGTGCAATATATTCTTATATTGAATTTGAATTAAATTTATTAATTAGTATAATAATTGGTCTCATGACAATATGGAATAAATTTCGTCTAGTTTTTACTATATTTTCTACAAATTAGTCCATTGAAAGTTTTATGACTGACCATTAATTCACGGTGTGAAATTATAAAAGTGCTTATCACTACGCCCATTATCGGTTAATATGTACAAAAAATAATTATGTTAATAACAGAAAAAGTTCCAATCTCAAAAAAGTACTGTTTAGGAGCTAGAAGTACCACGTGACCAAAAATTTGAAGCCAAATCCAATACCTATTTTATTTAAATTAAGCTAAAAATAATAATGTAATAATCCTAATTTTTGTGTTAAAAATGACTTTTTAAATAATGAAACTATATTAATTACAAAACATTTTATTAAAATGATATAAAATAAATAAACAAAACATCGAAAATACTGGGGGAGAGCGATTGAAAAGAGCGAATGACTAAAAACTATCTTAACTTAATACAATCAAAATAGAAATTTTGACCAAAAGCAAAATCAAAATACAATCAAAATAAGAAATGTAAAAGCGAAACAACACAAGAGAATACATTTATTTTTTTAACAGATAAATGATTTATTATGATAGCATTAATATTTAAAATCTTTAGTTGACTTTTTCAGTTATATTTAGGGCTTCAATTTTTCGGGAATCAAAACCATTAGATTCGGGCGGGATTCACGATCTAAAAAACTATTAAATTCGGGAACAAAAATTAAAAATTCAGGAAATATTTTTTATTAAAAAGTTATAAAACAAATTTTTAATTTAGTATTATTTATCCTATATAAGTTTTAAGATTTTATTATTTAAATATTTCTAAATTTTAATTTTTTAGTTTTTGATTATTTGGTTGAAATAATATTTTTATAATTTTTTTAAAAAATATTTTTGAAAATTTTTACTTTTATATTCAAGAATAGTTGGCATAACTTCCAAAATCTGGAATATAAAATTTATAGTCAAATTCGGGAATTTCGGTTCGGACAATAAATACTATATAGAAATGATCATTTTATTGTTTTAACTCATATAACATTATTTTCCCGAAGATTGCATTATTATTTGGTTTTCAATTAAGTGTTTTATATACAAATTTTTAGATTATTTAACAAATTATATTTTATAATTATTATTTTTATTGACTTTATCACATAAAATGACAAAATTCTGAACAAAAATATTTGTAGTTATATTAAGCTACAAAAATATTTAAACCGTATCTGTAGATGAAATCAAAAATTGTTTCCATAAACTAAATGACGATAATATTAATACCTATTAATACCGTATCTGTAGATGACATCAAAAATTGTTTTCATAAACTAAATGATAATATTTAAACCGTATCTGTAGATGACATCAAAAATTATTTTCATAAACAAAATGATAATATTTAAACCGTATTTGTAGATTCAAACCATCAAAAATTGTTTCCAAAAACTAATTCAATGGTTTTCAAACTTTTTTATCCGCGACCTAAAATATACAAATAATTTATTTTGTAGCCCATATTTATTTTTTGAAAAAAAATAAAGAAATAATGTGAACGAAATTCCACAATATTAATGATGAGAGTTGAACTTAGCTAAAAATCTGGGATGCATTGAGCTTGAGTTTATTCTTCTTTTATCTGCACTATTTTGGGTCTCGACCCATAGTTTGGGAACCTCTGAACTAATTGAATAAAGTATTTAAACCTAAAAAGTATTACCACATTATTCAATGTTTAGTTTTCAAATTTTTATCGCAAAATTTAGAAATATTACTTTTTAAAAATTTATGCAATTTAATTAATTATTTATTAATATAATCTACCTTTTTAATGACAAAAAGTGAATTTTAATCTAAGAGTTTTAATTGTCACATTATTAGTTTTAAAAATATTACATCTTAATTGTCTTATATGTTAATCATTTAATTTCTTTCTATAATTTCATAATTTAATTAATCTGATATGTATTTCGATTCATATAAATGTGGAGTTATTTGTTTAACATTACTTCTAATCGTTATATATTTGTATAACTTTTACAAAAATGTTAAAACCTATCCTCCAGGACCACTACCACTGCCTTTAATTGGAAACATAATGAGTAGACATTAAAATTCATTGTTTCAAAAATTTTAATAATTTAATTTTTTTTGTTTACAGCATTAGTTTGGAAAAGACATATCAATCCATATATAGTAATACATGATTGTTGTAAACCACACGGCAAAGTCAGTACATTCTGGTTTGGTTCCACACCTGTTTTATTTATAATGGACTTTGAAGTTATGAAAAGTACATTTAATAAATCAGAATTCTGTGGAAGACCTGAAAAATTTCTAGATTTACTTGATTTTGGAGGTGATTTATATTCATTTGTTTTACGTACTTATTGCAGAAAAGTACAAATACATCGTAAACTATCATTGGAGGCAATTAAGTATGTAATCATTTCATTCATTCAATCTATTTCAATTATTGATTTTTTAGAATTTATATAATATTAAAATTGATTCCTATTATTGTAAAGAAGCCTAGCTTATAGATTTGACTATTTCTATCTCTCTGTCCATCTGATACATGTTGATGGAGTTCAAATAGTTATCAATATATGATATTTCCAATAAATTTGCATTTTTAAGGTATTTTAGGATAATAATATTTCGATTCCTTCCACTGTGCTTTACGCAATAGTTTTTATGCGCTACACCCCTAAGCTTAAGCTCTTCGTGTTATACTGATATTGTTAACTCAAATGGGAAAATCGCATTGAAAGACATTGACATCCATTTAAGCTATTATTGGATTATAGATTGCCCCTTAATTACTGTGTCATTTTAAATTTTGTTTTAATTGATTAAGGAGTGAAAAAACGCTGTTATACTCAGAAATAATTAATTACGGCCTATCCAAAACTCCCAAAAAATCGATTTTAGGATTAAAAAGTTATTACAGCGAAAGGACCTTTTAATCCCAATTTTCTGCTGAAGTGTAAAAACATTTGTTTCATGAGTTCTTAGACAAATATATCTTAAACTTTATTTGGGGATTAATTTTATTTCAATTATCTGCTCAAGTCTTGGACACTTTATCTGTATTTCTCGAAGATACTGTTTAATCATCAGCCCGTGAGGCTTTCAGCTGTTCTTTATTGATTAAGGGAAGTGATATCTTTACAATAATAGACTTTAAAAGTAGTATATTTGTTTCTTAAATAGCATTAATCCACCAGAAAGTTAGCTCTATATACAGTGTAGCGAATATTCATTACCGCTTTTTTATGAATTACTGTTTTTTCCGTTTAAAATCTATTAAATAGAATAATGTTGATTTAAATTAATAATTTTAAAAGAATAGTGACACCTAAATTTTAAAAGTAAAATGTTAAAAAATCAGACAACGTATGTCATTAATAGAAATGGTAAAAAAGCTCAAATATACAGAGCTTGAGCTTGAAGTTGATTAACTCAAGCTTAAGCGTATCATTATTATCCAGAGTTTGAGCTTGATTTCCACAAATATATGTTGAGCTTGAGCATAGAGCTAATACAAATTTTTGCCTAAACTAAGTTTAAATTTATGTAAACTTTATTGAATATAAATATTTATATACAAATATACGAAAATATTTTAAAATAAATAGTAAACCCATATAAGTTTAGTTGGATTATTTGCTTCATAAGCACAATAAGCTTAATAACCCGAGATTCGAGCTTTTTAAAGCTCACCTCAGCTCAACCTAGCTTAAGCTCACCTTTAGCTTTTTTCATCAATAGTCATTAGCAGAATCAGTGTGTGAGAAGTCTTTAAATTAATAAAGTTAATTGAATAAGAGAAAAAATCTCGATAAAGAAATAAAGTAAGCGTAATATAATTGAATTGTTCTATTTTTATAGTTAAACTTACATTATGATCATATTATATAAGTGTTGAGTTTAAAAATCTCGAATTATTTTAGATCAAGAAATTTTACAGAAATTGATAAAATATTTAAAAGTATAAATACTACATAAATTTATATTTTTAAAATTAATTGTTCATTATTTAAAATTTACAATTAAAATAATTCAAATACTACTCAATGCAGTGTTATTTTAGATAAGAATTGAATCTTAATAAGATTGCTATTGATTTATAAAAGGGTTTATGACATAAATAGACTTTTCATTGCATATGTTAAAAAATTAAATGGTCTAAAAAGTTAAATTTATTAATAATATTTAATTAACAATTTTATATTATTTAATTTAGGCATTTATTAACAAATAACAAAGTAAGCGAACTTATTAATGAAGTGATCAAGGATATCGTTAATGAAATAAAATCAAAAGAATATAATCGACCATTTATGGCAGAAAAATATTTGTCTAAAATTATTATTAGAATATCGTCAACACTTGTATTCGGACTTAATTATAGTTTAGACGATCCAATATTGGAGAAAATTCATGATTGGTTTGATACTATAAATAAAGAAATAATGAAACTTTCATTAATAGAATTTATTCCAATCACCAAATATTTTCTTAAAGTAAATAAGACAAATCGATCAAAATTTAATGAACTAAAAAAATATAGTTTAATGTCTTTTGAAATTTGTAAAAATGGCTATAAAAATGGAATGTGTGACAACTTTACGAATTCATTATTAACAGCGAGAAACAAATTGTTAGCTGAAGAAAAGAATGACTATACAAATCTTATGACAGATAAAGATCTCATGTCTATTCTATTAATTCTACATTTAGGTTAATAACATTTTAAATAAGTTAACTTAATAATTATATTTTACACTTTGAGTATATTAATACAAAAATAATTTAATTTAAGGCATAACTGATACTTCAATCGCTACAATAAATTGGATATTATTAATAATTTCTTATTTTCCAAATATTCAGAAGAAATTAAGAGAAGAAATCAATAGAACTTTGGGTATAATAAAATTTAATTGATTTTTTAAAACATTACAATTTTACTTTTTGTTTATTGTTTAAAACTATATACAATTTATTTTATGACACTTAGAACTTTTCTTTGACCGATTCTTAATTTCTGAAAAATATTTTGAATATTTTTTTCTTAATTATTTTTCTTTAAACCATAAAATTTTAGAAATATTTATATTTTAATTTTAAATAAAATCAAAAATAATAAACCAAAATATTATGTTTACTTTCGATAAAAATAATATTTATGTCAATATTGAATAATGAATGTTCGTTTTTATTTAAATCAAATTTAATTAATTAGGAATTAAATCGCCAGTATTTAGTGATAGAAAGAAGTTTCATTATTTAAACGCATTTATTTTAGAAGTTTTAAGATTTAGACCTGTAGCTCCATTTGGAGTATTTCACAAAACAACTATTAATACACATATTTGTAAGTATAACATAAAATTGAAAATTTTATATTAATTAAGTATTTGTCAAAAATTTATATATTATATATTAGTAGAATATTCAATCCTGAAAAACACAATAGTGTTCGCCCATATCTACGCGATTTGTAATGATCCCAATTATTGGTCGGAACCGGAAAAGTTTATGCCCGAAAGATTTTTGGATTCAAGTGATCAACTAATCACTGATAGATTGCCATCTTTTACACCAATGAGCTTTGGGAAGCGAGTATGTGTTGGCGAAAGAATGGTCCCTGAAATATTGTTTGTAGTTTTAGTTTGCTTATTACAAGCGACCGATGGCTACCTGTTTGTATCAGAAGATGGCCCACAAAACGACAAATTTTCTTATAGGCCGAACGCATATGTATCTGGAATGTGTAACGATTTTAAAGTCATTCTGAAAAAAATTATATGATTTAAATAATTGTTGTTTTAAAGTTTTGATTTTAAATATTAAATTATAATCTTATTATTTGTTTTTGAAAACAAACATTTTAGTTAATTTGTATCTATTTAGCACAATATTTCTAAAAATTTGAGGTAAAAATGTTATTCAAAATTTAAATAATTTTAGCATTATATTAGTCTTTAGCCGATTTAAATTTATAGCTCGTGTACCGATAATCAAATTAAATTTATTAGACTTTTAGACGCATTTTGAAGCTTTATTCTTGTTTAATTATTTTAGTTCACTTTGTAAATGGAGCTTTTGGATTTGGGATGTTTGTCCATTAATTGGAGCTTAAAGAGATCAATAGTTATAAGCTTTTAATTATTTTTTTCTGTTCGCACAGTTATAACATCGCGCCATTTTTTAATCCTAACAATAATATGATGACAAATTCTCTATATTCTGGTTAATATGGTACTCCAAAATATTAATTCTTTTTATCTAAAATATTTTATCAAGCGTTTTGAACGGTAACAGTTAATATTCGGAAAACATTACGTATTTTACGTAATATATTTATAATATACTGTTTATTAATCATATAAATTAATTGTTAGCATTTATTCATGACTACGAGTATAACCGTTAAATATGATGATCATAATAACCATATAAAATACATTGCGACGCATCTCTTCAAATAATTTTCAAATAATTTTATCTCACAAAGTTTATGAAATTCTTCGTTCATCTATTAATAACATATTTAGTTTAACTATTTGTTTTATTTTATCAACAATTACATTACATAAGCAAACCTGTATTATAGTTTAATAATTATTGAAACCATATTTGTTTAAATAGATATAAATAGACAGCGTTCGCGAAGATTAAAGTAGAATCGAACTCAAAAATAACTTTATGTTTGAAATATTTTAGTTCATATTTGTAGAAAATTTATTTGCCCAAAAAAAATTTTACATCTTATATTGTATTATATTTTTCTTCCTCATTATGATGCTATTATTAGTACTAATTAGCGCCAACTATATATTTATCATCATATATTTACACTTAATTATAATCAGTTGGTTCTTAAATAACATAATTATTTAGTGATACACAAACAATGCATATTAAAATAGTTTTAAAATCTGATAAACCATTCGACGTGCTTTCGATTCTTTGTATTATATTTTATTATAAACTTATATAATAATTCTGCAACAATGAAATATATACCGACTGAGAAATGTAAAATTGAATTGCAAAGTAATTACGTAAAAATTAATGCAAGATAACAATGAATTATCAATTTGAATGGAGTTTTAAACCAAAACATCTAAAGGACACAAAAGGATAGATCCGATTGTGTTAAAACTTTACAAAC
>JAQGAW010004672.1:0-10588 GCA_034698025.1 Phthiracarus crinitus | reverse complement strand
ATTTCTTGAACCTGATGTTACAATATTATCTTTATCATAGTTTACTATACTACTAATTTTAGGTCTTGTGTTGTATTATTGATTGACATTCACTTCATACGATACATCTGTCGGTTCATTATTATTGTATGAGTCACTTGAACATTTTTAGGTGTTGTATTATTATTATTATCATCATCTTCGTTTCTTCTATTATTCATTAATCCATACAATTCTGCTTTAACGTGTTCATTTATAATTAATTCAGGATCTACTCTAGCATTATAAAGTTGATAAATGAACTCCGGTAGACCAATTATTTTTCTACCATTTGTCATTAGATGACATAAAAGTATTATAAGATTACTGTTACTTACAAATGTATTATCATTTCTTTTAATTATAATTATAAAAAAGCCACTGACATCTTTTACTTTCAATGCAATTTTCAACATACGAGTAAATTTATCTCTTGACACCGTTGCTTGTCTTCTAATTTCAGGCGGAAGTGTTTCTGTTGTTTCCATTTCTGTTTGTAAAGGAACTAGTTTTCTAAAATTTGACATCTAAACTCTATTTATTATTGAACTCAATATAGTTGCCACAGCTGGTATCAAAATAGGTAAAAATCCACCACTCTGATTTAATAAGAATTTTATTTTTTTAAGACACCGTTTATTCTTTGAACAACTAAAATCTTTTAAAACCTTTTCGTGTCTCCGCAACTTTTTCGATTGATTTTTATTAAGTTTGATATTAACTTTTAAATTGTTCAGCGCAATCTCAGAAATAGCTTTAAAAATATCCTCGTCACCATCAAATTGTTTTAATAAATTTTTTCGTTTCGTCTCATTTTTTATTTTTGATAAAAGTTGCAACACAGGAAATGTCTCTTTTAACAAATTCGACATTTTTATATCTCGTAAATAATTGGCAAATTCGATCCTGTTGGAGATTTTTTACTAAATATTCTTGTTCGAAGCCTTAAATATTCTGGCATACTAACATGAGCATCAAATAGCAAGTAACTAAATGGTTTTTCAGTTGCATCCAAATATATATTTAAAAATATTTTACTTTTTGAAGGAAAACATTATCTACCAAATGCTGAAATTTTTGACAAATCTCTTCTGTTCTTAGTCAAAATAAAATATTGAGAGTTAACACTTATTGTTCTCATTTGAGATCCTTTTTGAAATAAGTTTTGAATTATAAAAATAACACTAACATTTTTTATGATGACTTCCTCGGCTTAATAGAATTGACAAATTATTATAATTTTTAAATTCTTCCATCAAATCATCAATTATAATAATATCTGGTTTATATAAATCTATATCACTTTCCATAGGCTTATTTTCAATATATATTATTTCCAAATTTGTTTTATGTATATAACTAAAGCCTGGGGAACCTCCGAAGTACCATAAAACTTTTATTTTAGACTTACTGATATTAATTACCCTTTCCCAATCAATCAAAAGAGTCTCAGTAACTTTGGTTTTACCACTGCCTGTTGGACCGGCAACTATACAAGTAAATGGATGACGAAACTTAAGATCATTAAAGTTAATTTCCATTTTATTAGTATTTTAATATAAGTATACAAATGTTTTTTGAACAATAGGTCTTCGACAAATTGGACAATTCTTTAACAAAGGGTTCTTTGCACATGAACTACACAAAGCTATATGTTTACAATTTAATAAAATAGAAACAACATTTAGTCTAACAGATTTAATATTATTTGAAATCATTGGACAATGAGGAAAATTATTTAAATGAAATGCTTTAACATTACGATAATCGCTAACACCACTCAAAACACATCTACAAAAAGCAAATTGAATAATATCGTTTCACAATGTTTAGAAAAATCCATATTTTGCTAATTTTTGCTTTTAATCCCAAGTAAAAGTATTTTCTTTTATTTCAAATGTTTTTCTTCTATTATCTTCACTTTTAAAATATTCGAAAAAATCATTTACACTAAAAACCATTCCACAATCTTCAATAGCAGAAATTTTAACAACTGCAAACATTTGACGACAAATACGGTGTTTTGTAAGCAATGGACTATAATAATATGAAGTATAATACAAGTCGTAAGATTTATCTATCTCTTGCGTTAAGAGAAGCTTAACATTATTAACTGATGAAATTCCAACTAAATGTAAACAATCAGTTGGTCTACCAATACTAACATCAATACAATTTAAAAACATACAGTTTTTGGATAATTTGTGAAGTTTTAAAACATGATCTATTGATGTAAATTCATAAATTTGAAACTTACACGAAAATTAATATATTTCTTCTTTTATATTTTCGTAATAAAATCCAAGTTTTGCCAATATTTTTGTATTAACAAAGTTGTTTTTCCATCCGTAAAAAGTCGCTTCTCTAACATCTTCATGTCGTAATAATTCATGTCTTACATATATATTACACATTTGAGAATAAAACACATTTTGAAAAAGTTGACTTTTTATACAAAAAAATATGGTACTAATCTACGTAACCATATGGTAGTGTTCTATAGTCAGAAAGAACCCGCCTCTTATCATAAACTAGTTTGTAAGCTTTTTCTTTATACGAAGTAAAAATATCATTAGACTTTGTAACATTAAATCGAATTTGGGGCACATTAATGACTGTATTTTCAGAATAATTAATATAATTATCAATTAACTTCTTCATTGTCTCAAAATTTACTACTCCATGTGTTTGAAAGTTTAATGACAATCCTTTTACTTTACACACATACTCAAAAGTTTTGGTACTTGGAAAGTAAAGCTCATAACTATAATTTTTGGCACCGCATGATGCAAACCTTTTAATGAATACATATTTATCCGTTTTAATTGGAAGTTCATTTGTTAATTCTCCTAGAAATATACCAGTCTCAGGTTTCCATTCATTATCATTAGCGTAAAAGATAACCGAATCTGTGTCAAAGTATAGACATCTAGGGCCTAACTTGTGGAGCAAATTGAATAGCTCCAGACGCGCATGTGCTGTTACATAGCATGCTATAATTATATTTGTATTTTGTGAATCTTCTACAAACTCATCCCTGTGTTCATATTCAACTTGAAGCATTTCTTCTGAAACAAATAAAACATCTTTAACGTTAAGTGTATCGTCAGATAATAACTTAAAAAACTGCATGGCTTCTGTTAAATAATTTGTTTTTGTTTTAGTATTTTTTTGACCAAATTTCCCCCAAAAACTATTTGCCCTTAACTTACTAATGCTTCTATGTCCTGGATTCACCATAATTTTGTCTTCACAAAGAAATATGCCTTCCTTTTCTTCGTATAGTTTAATATAATTTGTCTTTTCTATTTCGGTCATGTTTTCCTTTGGCCAACCTGAATTTTCAACTTTTTTTGTGATGCATTCGTTAATAAATTCTTCAAATAGACCCTTATTTGTCGATGTACTTTCTGATATGTTTTCAAAATTCCAAACCTCAAATAAATCGATAATGACGTATCCAAGTTCCAATGCTTTCTTTAGTTCGCATGTAACCCAAACACCAACAAGATATCTCTCTTCTTCCGTATGTTGACAAGATGATTGATTTAGTGTTTTTGCACACTCAAAACATAATGGAAATACATGTCTATTATGAATGCGTACAGGTAAAACAGGAAAGTACAATGTTTTTGGAGGTAAAACTTTACAGAAAACTAATCCTTCATAGAATGAAATATCATTATTCTCAAAATACTTAATAATTTTTGGATGACCTAATGGATAATGTTTTCTTTTTAAAACAAAAGGATAAAGACTAGTAAAATCATAGTAATAAATTTTTTCATTTTCTTTGGCTTCATAAAATAAAACAATTGCATTTACCCTTCCACTGAAAAACCCGTTTATAGGTTCAAGTGACGGTAAAAACTTTTTTGATCTAATATGTCTTAAATGATTAATGAATAAATCATCCAAATTTTTTGACGCTTTTCTCATTTGCTTTAATTGACACTCCCAAAGTGTAGTCAATGTAAAGCCGTTATTTTTCAATGTATTCTCCCTTTGTATAGTTTGATAGTATAGACTGTCCATTGTTTGATTAAATGGATTAGTGATTATTGTTCGTTTCGATGCGAAACAATTCATGCAACCGTGAAAAATAAATCCATAAAACCATCGACGTAGAAGTTAAATATTTTGAATTCTCTTTTGATTTCAAATTCTCGACTTAATTGTAAATAGTCTAGGTAAGCATTTGCAATGTACGATTGTTTACGCTTCGGTTCATAGCCACAGTTAGGAATTATAGCTATTTGATTTGGCTGCAAATATTTTGCTTTAAAAAATTCCATGACGCTTTGCGCTATTGTAAAATTTCTTGTAAAAACGTCAATATCTGTTAAAGACTTCCAAATATCCCTAAAGCTCATAACAGATTTTAATAGAATTTCAACATCTTTTTTGCAATATTTTAAAAGTTCTTTTTTGAAATTAAATGTTTTCGTCACTTTAGTATCATACCACGCAATAAATTTTGATCTTTCGAGCGGTTGCATATAATCTGTTTGATAATATTTTAAATCGGGCCACCTTCCAATATAATTCCAGTTTTCAGGAACATTGAATAAATGCGGAAAATCTCCTTTTGTCGATTCCAAGTTAAAGGTTGATGGCAAACATTTCAATGGCATCTGCAAAAAATTTAGTGAATCTAAGAAACTAAAGCTTTTGATCTTCATTTGTAAAATTTTGGTTCCCTTTTTAATGATTGTTGGTATATAGCGACTTGATATGCAATGCTTAATAATAAACTGACAATCAAAAGCTCTACTATTGTGCGCAAATAATAAAAACATTTACCTCTTTTTTTAACTTGAAGTTTGTTTTAATTTCTTTTAATTTCTTTTCATAATCAACGAATAACCATTGAACAAAATCTTTTGCTGCATTAAATCCATTAAATTCAAGATTTTGAGCTCCACAAAAAGTACAAAATTTAAAAAGTTTTTCTCGTTTTTCCTTATTCCAGCAAAAATCACAGGTAACACATGCAACGCAGAGATTTGGTGTATGTTGTATTTCTCCTTCGTTATTTTGTTGTTGAACAGTTTCAAGATCATAAAAGATAAATATCTTTGGTAAATCATCTTCTTGTTGTAATTTCTCAATTGCAAGTGGTGTTATAAAACAATAATGTTGAGAAATTGGTACTTGTTGATGACAAATTTTGCATTTACGATATCCACATTGGTGATTTGAGTCGTATTTTAATAACTTTTTACATCCCTTACAACACTTAATTGATTTACAAATTTTAGTCTTATTTATATGGTTATCGAAACATGTTGAGTTTGCAAACATACGATTACATTTCGAACACACAATTGTTTCGAGCAGAACACATGGTGGATCATAGAAACAATATTTGCATACACCGTCACACCGATGAGAACCAATAGCGGAGTATCCACGTAAACACCGTCGGCAATAAAATGAGCATTTAAGGAATGCCTTAAGCGAAAGTAAACTATCGCAATGGTTGTTAACGATTTGCACAAATATTTGTTTTTCAGAAAAATGAGGTCCTTTGTAAAATATTGTTGAAGGAGGTGTCACAACAACCAATTGGTACTCAATTCCCAAAGCTTTTTGAAATTCACTAAAAGCATCAATAGAAAATCCTTCATTTGTTGGAATAATGGAAGCTTTCTTGCACAAATCGATAGCTAATTTTGTTTGTGTTTTACCAATGTCTTCTCTAACTCGGCGAAAAGCATGTTTTCTCAAACCTTCAACAAAAGCTTTACTAACTATAATTGCTCGAGCTACACACAATCCATCACCTAAAACTGGAATAACTTTTGTACTATTTTTACGCCATGTATCAATGTCAACGAATCCATAATTTTTTCTCGTTCTTCCACCAACACTTGGAGGTTTTGCAATAATAACATCGAGTTCGATATAGCCTTTAAATAAAAAATCTCTTTTTGATTGACTTACTTTTACTAACTCATTTATAACCAAATCAGTTGAAAAGATACTCCTTAAACGAAATGGAACAAAAATTTCAGTATCCAAAAATTCGTTTGTTAACGAAACTCTAATATAATCTCTATCACGCACATCAGTTAACACATGATTAAAAATTAATTTAAGTGCACTTTCAATTTTTTCTATAACATCTTTTATAGAAATATTTTTCTCTAACATATTTTAATTCAATACTTAAGTTCTGAGCTAAACAATTAAACTTTGCACTTTGCACACAAGAAGTTACTGTTTTAACAATATTCCATGTTATGTCAAACGAATGATCCATTGCGAATGAAAAAATTTCATTTAAACATGGGTTTAAATAAGTGAACACAAAATATCAAATCATGCGTATTTATTAAAATCCCAAAACCAAAAAAATACAAATTAAAATAACACGTGTTAAAAAAGAAAAATGAGAATTAAAATATTTTTAAAAAGTTAATATTATTAAATGAAAGAATTGTTGACATGTTTGGTACAACATAATGGACCATTGGGTGGAATGTTGATTATATCAGGAATAAATTCTGGACAAGCATATTTGATGAGTTCAAATAATTTTTTACGCTCACATTTTGCAAAAATGTTATCCAAAGAATTTTGTATAGGAAGACCAATCCAGAAATTATATTTAAACGTTTAATGAAAGCTTCGTTCTTTTTGCCATTATTTATTGCGTAGCCAGACAAATCCTTAATCTTCTTAAAAGCATACATAATATAATCCATACGGGCCACCTTGTCTTCATCACAGCTTCGTTGAATTTCTCGTTTACACTTTTTTGAATGTTTTTCAATATTTTTTGTAATAACACCACAGTCTCAGCACTTTATACCAACATACTCAACTTCAGTCATTTTTATGAGAAAATATAAACGATTACTGGCTTTTTATATCATATTTCCACACACGTCATGACCTACATCTTCCTCTCCACCCTTAATTAGTCGCTTTATTTTTGGTAATATATTGATAAGCTTATTACTGGCGCCGCCTTGTATATCTCGATGTTGTATAATATTACTCAATAATGCACTTTTGTCGCTCTTAATCTTTGGTAGTAGCAATTGTGTAACTTCAATCTTATTTGCCGGATGTATATGAAGTACAGAAGCTATATCATTAAAAAATAACATAAACTCATCATCAAGTGACTTATTACCCAAAACAATCTCAATGTAATCCTTGTCGTATGATTTAAAATATTTCAAACAATATCCATCCTCGTCATGTCCTTCGCCGTCACTATTACAATTATCGCAATCATTTCTGATGAGTTCTTCAATTTCGTTAACATAAAAACAAATAAACAAATCTGTAAATAGTTTCAATAAACATGAATCCTTTGCACCAATATATCTTAAAAGTGTTCCGATAAAAATCTTATTTGTAAGCACATATTCCTGTTCTTTTGCAGCTAACGTAACTCCAAATATTCGCCCATTTTCGATCGACGATAATCCATAACTACCGTCTGATAGCCGATCCAAACAAAGAATTCTTTTACCATTAAATTGCGAATGTTCCAATTTTATAGATATAATATCACAAAGCCAATCAAACTCACTAACAGATAAACTTACACCAATTCCCGGAGTATTTTCATCGTTGAAGTGTTTAATTTCGGCACGAACACAATCAAAATCCTTTATATATCCAGACTTTGCATCGTTAAAATTTTCTTCGCCATGCACAACTCGAAAACGTTTTTTATTTTCAAAACAAAACTCAAAAATTGTAGACCAACTAATATTTGTTAATGCCTTTTTGCAAATGTATAAAATAGCAAATCTTAGCAATATTTATACACAAATCCCTCTCGTTTCTGCGCAAAAGCAAAATGAAAAACAAGTATTTTTTAAAAATAAAAGAGTTTATTGATTATTATACACGAAATTATTGAAATCATTAATCATTTTTTTAAAAAACACATTATAAACGTCACACCTTATTGAAAACGGTTCGGTTGGACAAACTCGTATGCATGTAGTCTGAACCTCTTCATTTCTATTAATCCCATCATCCCATTCATCGTAAAACATGTTAATTGAAAAAACGGTTGGGTTCAAATCCATGACTTTAAATAAAATATCGGTAAAATCGGGAATTATTCGTATTGGTAACAACAGCGCTTCTAAATAACATTCAATTAAAGTCCTGAGTTGAGCCAAAATGCAGTTCGGAAATGTAGATGTAGAACGCATGTTGTAAATATATACATACATATTACGTATAAAGTTGAAATGAGCAAAATTCATATTTATCGGTAAATACGTATCACTTAATCCATCACTGTAGAAAAAAGCACTATAAATCACAGCCAAGTTTTCAAGATTATTGCGACGAACATTTAAATAACTAGGTGATGGTTTTAACGACATGTAATTATCCAAACACTCGATAAGATGCTTTCCGAGTTCATTTTGATGCACATTTTTTTTACAAAAATAACAGTGTTCAATGTACTCCACTATTGGAAGTTTGCCGTCATCAAACCTCAAACGATATCCAAATATTTTTCCCATCACTGAACTTTAAACATAATATTCACTCATTATATATCACTCTAACCGCCCCGCCCTCCCTTAGGTATATGGCCCATGTGGGCCATATTTATATCGCAGAGCGTCATAAACATATGTCAAGGCATATATAGCATGCTATTAGAGGAATACGCTGCGATCCGGCCACATCAAATGTCCTAATGGTTGAACTTCTTCATTTAAGTAACGCCAGTGATGAGGTGAATTACCGTCGTAATCCGTTACTTCTTTGATAACATTAACATCAATATCGTAGAGTGAAAAGTGTTTTTCGCAATCGTCAATTATTTGAATTCTTGTATTAAACAATGACTCGTAATAATTGCATAACAAAAACCGTACTTCGTCAGGCACTACACTATAATGATGTCTGTCGTTGCACTTAAACTTATAAATTTGATAATAAGCAGACAAAAGTAGTGTAATTAACTCATTTCTGAAACAAGTTACTTTAGAAAAATCAAACACTTTTTCAACTCCGATGATCCAAAGAATAGCTTTATTTAAAGTCTTTTTAAATTTACGTAAAATGCCATCACATGTAGTATAATGAAAGTTTAGCTCTTTAAAATTGACAATAGTACCGCAGCACAAACAATTTTCTAGTTCATCGCCGTCGGGTTTAATAAAAATTGGATTTTTAAAGTTTTGTCTTTTTTCTATCACATATATTTCATTAGGGGCACGCATTTTAAAAAACAACAAATTAGTTAATAAAAAAGTTTTATTAAATTTAAAACATGAAATAAGTATATTTTATTTTTACAAAAAAATCAATTTTATTCGAGTTGAAAAATATCTTCTTCTTTGACAGATAAGTTTTCCGGCTCATTATTATCGCGCCGCATTGAAAATATTTGCGCTCTCGTGAAGAGAAAAGCATAGTTGATTTCAGGTATTAAATCTTCGAAGAATTCGTAATCGAGACCAGGAATGTAGTTGATGTGTCGTTCGTGGAAGTTCGCAACACTGTTGATCACAAGTTTTGAAAAGTTGTCAATAAGTAGATTTAATGTTTTATTAAAGTTTCCGTATCGATAAAAATATATAACTTCGTATACGTTGCTAGCGTAGAGTAATATAGCTGGGTTTCTAACTGGCACTCGATTGTTAAAATCCTCGTCGAACAAGTCTAATATATACGCCAAGCAGTAATACTCCACTAGAACGCCGGGCACTGGAAGATTAGCTTTTGTCAAGTTATTAACTTTAAACACTGCACACTCTAATAAATGCTTTATTGAGTCGCAACCTAAAACAATATTTTTACAAACGTTGCAACTCGCTTCAAAAAAAATACTCATTGCAATGATTTGTTTGGCTAACAGTCTAGTGTCTTATATAGTAATGAACCACACCTTTTAAATGTAGGTCAAAAAACAAGATGACCTAGAAAACTGATATAAAAGATCGAGAACTTTGATTTTATTTTCAAGTCAATATGGATCCTATAATGAGAAAACGTTTTATTTGGGATTTATATAGATATGATTATGAGTTGGCAAAAATTTATAACGTCGATTTGATGGAAAAGTACGCACCGTTTCTGGATGAACTCTACAAGACTCATATGCATCTGTATTCACCGCTGAAATATCCTCCTGTGGAGAGAAACATCATGAGCGAAGATGAAGTCGCTTTACTGAAGACGATGGTTGACATTCACAAAGATGTGTTTTATAGCGGTTACTTTTCGACAACATCTTTTCGCGAAGACGCTGAACCATATCTTACCGAACTTGTTGTTTGTAAAAAAGAAAAATAAATTTTTTTATCAATAAAATTTTTACGAAATTTAAAATTTTGTTATTTTATTTGCTTACTTTTCCTTTCATTGTTTTGCATTGCAATACTCTTGAATAAATTTCCGGAAACCGTCAGTCTATGTATACGTATGTGCCCGTATCGCTATGTGCCCGTATCGCTATGTGCCCGTATCGCTATGTGCCCGTATCGCTATGTGCCCGTATCGCTATGTGCCCGTATCGCTATGTGCCCGTATCGCTATGTGCCCGTATCGCTATGTGCCCGTATCGCTATGTGCC
>JAQGAW010004671.1:0-10589 GCA_034698025.1 Phthiracarus crinitus | reverse complement strand
GAGTGATGACTCTTCGATAGAGGGATCCTCAGAGTACGGGTGCGGAACGGAAATAAGAAGTTATAAAAACGCGTGCATTGGTTAGCAAATTGTTCAGTAGTTATTCTTTCGTTCGCAAATCGAAGACAGTCGTCTCAACAGTTTTAAGAGTTGAACTAACACTGTTGAAGTGTCATCAGTGCTCATATTGTGTAGTATACGAAGAAAGTAGTGTTTACTCCAATTTTAATATTGTGTCAACTAAAATACTGCGTTAACTTTTATTATAATTCAGTTTCTATTTATCACAATTACCTCAATTCAAATATTATAATTATTTTGATTTCAATATTTAGTTTAATTACTCATTTTATACGTATTTTATTATATTCGAACGTTTATTATAAGAGGAAACATTGTCATTTCGATAATTACATTTATTTTTGTATTTCGAACATAATTCATTAAAATTATTTACGCAAAACCTAACTATAAATTTCTCCATTATTCGCAAACTAATTGCTCAAATAGTCATACTCTAGACAACGACGGCCGAAATTAAACACAATTAATTGAACACGTAATAGTGTGGCGTTTAGCACGTATTACATTAACAGTTTAATAATGCATGAATATTTATTTTATTATCTTTAAAAAATATTTTTATCACATAACTTATACACAAACTATCGATGAGTCCCATCTTAAGGTCAAAACTCATCGAGTTTTTACCGATATAATCAATGTTTCAAAGGTTGATCCCTTAAACGTAAAATTTTTATTTATAATTTTATAAATCAAAAATCCTGTTTGATATTTTATGATTGAAAATTTTAGAATATTCCAAACCGTTAACGCTCACAAAATTGCACTATCTCTTAAGTTTTAACTAACGAAAAAAATAACTTATCCCACTTACGAATCTTTTTCCAAATTCCGCTAACATTTCACAAATACTAATCTTAAATTAATTTGATTCTATTTTATATCAAATTAAATTAAAATGGAATTTTAGTAGGAGTTGCTTGAACTCTAGAATCTAGAAAATGAAGATTAAACCCTGAACATGTTGATTATTTGTTATTTATAAAGTGAACTTTGAATTTGTAAAATACTTGTAAATGTGATTTAATAATGTTGAAAATATATTAGACTTTTAGATAATCAGTAAATATAACTAATATTGGAACAAATGTGGAAACAAAAATAAGGTCCCACAAGCAACTATATTCAAATTAAAGGTAGTTGCGGTTTGACAAACAGAACGCACAGTTTAGAAAAGTGAAAATGTTGATCGGAAACCGCGTTTTAAACTTCCAAACAACCAAATATTTAAGAGTTAATTAAAAAAATTTTAAACCAATTAATATTCATAAATCTCCATTTATCTTAGACTATTTAATTAATTTTTATTATATAATATCATTATTTAAACAAAATTTCATTAAATTATCAAATTTTAAAGAATATTATGAAAGAATGCTTCAAAATTTGAGTAAATTTATAAAAGTATAGAATTTTATATTTTTGAGTTAATTACATATCTTTATTTAAAAGTAATAAATGTTAAACTTTTTAATCATTATAATAAGTTTAGATCTATTCACAATGTGATTTAAATTTGTTTTTTGTATCGCTATAGTATTTTTATTTTAACCCAAATAATTATTTAAATTGTATTTTTATTTTTCATTTAGTCATAATCATAGAATATTTGATTGTGAGCGTCTGGATGGTGTCTGTCATAGAATATATATTAACTATCGATTGCGTAACTGAAAAAGTTTTACACAGTCAATGAAAGGCGTCAACCAGACGATCACAATCAAATACACTATGGTCATAACTTAAGTTTTTTTTATTTTTTGACAATAAAAATCAAATTATAAACAATTGAATGTTTTATTTTTACATCAGACGAACAAACAAACATGGTCAAATTCATAAGCACACCATTTTCTAAAAAAGTGAGCTAAAAAATGTCAAAAATTTAGCTAAAATATTCTAATTCTGTACAAACATAGTTTAAAATACTCTAAAAATGACAATTAATAAGCTAAATATGGACTAAAAGTGGATAAAAAAAATAAAAGTTTCTTTAAAATATATTAAATAATGATAAAAGTTGGGTAAAACTGGATAAAATATTCTTTAAAATAACATAATTAAAACTATTTAGAATTAAAACCAATCACATGCGTAATCATTTTCGCTTATATAATACTTTTAAGTGTTAGCTTAACAACAATTTATGTGATGTTGACTCGACGAAAGCTAAAACACAACTGAATAACAAATTCTAAAAACATTAACTGAAGTGCTATTTACAAAAATATATAATAAATCTATAAAAAAATTTTCAATAAAACAATATTAAGTAACAGCACAAACTGCTTGAAAACAAAAATAAAATATAATAAATAAATAATTGTGCAACAATATAATATATAATTAATATGCCAAAAATATTTAATACACAAAATATTTGACCAAACTATTAAATTAACTTAAAATAAAATACAACATTATGTATATTCATATTCTTTAATTAATCAAATTAAAAACAAAATTCAGCAATTATTTTTGAAATAATTTTGATTAATATTTACAGATAAAACTTTAGTAGTATTAAAATTATATTTACTATGTTATACAAATTTAAATTTGTATTTAAACTCAAAGCTAAAATACAAATAACTTTATACAAAATATTACATTAATCTCTCAAATTTCACCCAAACAAATAATATCAATATTATTGGCTTAAAAAAATAATAAATATTCATTTAATTTACAGTCTTGAATATGTGATTTCAAATAGCTTTATGAATAAAGCCATTATTCACCCTAATCTAAGATATTAATAGTTTTTAAATTATATAAAAAGAAAGATCAATACATGAATAATATAAAATTTTGAGTATAAATAAATGATTTAAGTATTATTAAAATTGATTTTAAAAGAGAAAATAATTAAAATTTTAATTTCAATTAATCAAAATAAAAATTCAATTAAATTTAAATAATATGACAAAATCAATAAAAATTTAATTTAACTGAAATTTTCTATGATAAAAGTAAATTGATATTGAAAAAATAAAATTAAATTTTTTAAATAAATAAGTTTGCGCTTTAGTTTTAGCTCATGTAACAAACTTTGTTAATTCAAGAGTTTTATTTATAACGTGACTGAAGAGAGAAGAACGGAAGTTCTTCAGAAAACGGAAGTTCTTCAGAAAACGGAAGTCCTTCAGAAAACGGAAGTTCTTCAGAAAACGGAAGTTCTTCAGAAAAGTATCACAAAAGTTTGAAAATTCAAATTACCTTGAGAATCGTTTTCTTATGGCTTCTTCTATAGCCAAAGCGATTTCCAGCCATTCAATTGTGTCATTGGGTCGAGCGGCTGCTATCGGTATTCTGTAGAATATTAGGCATGCCTTCGGTCACTTGATTTAATTCGTTTGTTCCCGATTGGTCTAATAGCCGTCTTTTAGAGTTGTAATAGTTACAGACTCCTTCGATGATAGTACACGCTTCGTCGCTTCCACGAGTGGGTTTAATGTGACGCGACCAAAGCGTATAATCATAAGCTGACGACATCCTGTCCATGAAATCGTGTTCAGTTGTGGAAAGATGTCTCGCGTTAAACAATTGATAACTTCGCCGGAGACTTGTCGACCTAACGCTATGAGACTTTCGCTGTCTGTGTACCCCATGGAGACTATTTCGTAAATGTCCAGCCATGAGTCGATCTTTGTCTTTGAATCACTTCCGGAATACTTGTCGCACAATAGACCGGAAGGCGTGAACGAGAGTTGTGTTTGCACTCGATTTGTGATATCGTTGATATCAGCGTTCGATACAGTACTACCATTGCTCGCCATTGTCAAGTTCGAAGCATTATTTTGCGTAGTTTCGATAATGGGAACGTTTGTTGAGGCACTGGGTGTGGTAGCGGTTACTGATTCAGTCGTATTAAGTGGTAACTGACCACTTCGGAGATTATACGACATTTTGTTAAAATATTTACGTGATTCGAACGATTACGATTGATTGAGGTTTGGAGGTTCGATATTTCGGTGAAAGAAATTATCGTTGCCGACTGCGCCAATTGTAATAAAGGGAAACGTTATTACAATAATAAAAACGAATTTTATTAGAAAACGCGACTTATTCGTACTGAAAGTGTTTCACAAGAGAGCAAAAACGTTATACAGATAAAAATAGAGCGCGTGTTTACATATAGCAAATGAATATAACTAAAGAGACATCTCGTGTCTCAAAATAAAACTTAAACTTTGCTAGAAATAGCTTAATTATATATAAGCTTTATTATTTGCTTTATTGATATTTATATTTAAATTATGTATTATGATATAAAATTTCTATTCACTAAATATTTTTATATTTGTTTATCGGGTTTTCAGTTAACATCGGATCGGTTCAGGTCTGTAAAGTTTAAAGCCCTTAACTCTTGGGTCTTATGTGTTAAAATCTTTGTTTTGTTGGTTGTTTTGTTACAAATTTACTACAAGGGGAACAGCTTTATATTTATAACTTATTATAATCAATAAAACTTATTAATAGATTAAAATATAAAAACAAAAATTGAGTTTTTAGAAAATGATTAATGCTTAAACATAAAACTATATACAGTATACCATAAGCATTTTATTTAAACATCTATATTAATAATTATATAGTTATATAAAATGTGAATTTTATTTAATTTTTTGATATTGTTAGAAAATAAAATAATAAATTGTAATTTATAAAAAATAAACTTGGGTTTTCATTTAAATATTTGTTAATAAAAAATACATAAATTATTATATAATGATTTAACAAGTATTTTATTTTATAAAATAAACAATATAAATATTTCGGCTACGAATCATAATTATAAATTTGGGAAAAATCTTAGTCGATATTAATTGTAAAATATTTTGGAAAACTTATAAAATCTCAAAAATATTTAAATAAATTCAAATTTGGTTTAACATCATTATTATTATTATTAACTATAAAAACTGAATTTTTGTCGAAATATTTTATTTAAAATATTATTTATAATATAACGACAAACAAAACATAGAATAGTGATAGAAAGCCAATATCAAATTAATCTATTGTTGTAAAATCATTTTCGATACAATCGTTTAAACTCTCGTCTCCTTCTGTTCCTCAAACCTACGAAAATATACAGTAATTGAAAAATTAAATTAAACTCAAAAAATAAATTAATATTAAATGGCAAAAATAACAAATATTTAAATATATAAAAGTTACAAATATCCAAAACGTACCTAAACGGTCAAATAAACATCGAGATGTACGCACGTGTGGTTTATTATCAAAATTTTGGTTATCAAATAATAGTATTTAGTCATTTACATTGGAAGCTGACTTAATTTCGTTACACGATCTTATTTGCTGAGTGAATAGTAATACTATTCCCAAATAAAACGCGATTAAATTTAGTGATATCATTTCATTTATGCTTATTTTTCGTTTATAAAATGTTTTTCAATAATTTGAGAAAAACACAGTTATAAAATTAATACACTTTAAAACTGTATGTATACCATATGGTTTTTAGGACTTGAATTAATTACCCTAAAAACATAAATTGTATATATATTTTAATATAGATAAATTAAAAAACTTATCTATACAAAAAGTTTAAAAATTTATTAGATTTCAAAAACTTGTCTATAAAATATATATCTGTTTTAATATACGAACATATAATATCCGCATATTCTAAATAAAATAAAATTTACATTTTCAATTAATTATAACAAAATGTTTAATAAATGTGTTTAATATTTCCATGATTTATATGCACTGTTTGCTATAGAATTTTGATTCAAATCCAATACGAGATATTACAATAATAGTAATTTGATTAATAAACAAAATGATCATTTTTTTGCCCAAATAATAATTCATACAATATATATAATTTTATACATAATATCTCTTGTAAGAGATAATGATTTTTCTTTAATAATTTACAAGATAGGATTAAAATTTAAATTTATTATTAATTTGTTATTAATTATTTAAATTTATTTTATTTTTTTATATTTTTTAGTAATTTAAATAAATAATCCCTGATATAAGCATATATACAAAAAGTACTGCTTTTATGCATATAAGTAAATATAACTGTATAATTAATTTAATGCATATGTTCTAATAAATTGAATTAATGAAAAATAAGTTTAAAAGAAAAAACTTGTTCAATATTAAAAATTAAAAACAATGACAGTAAAATATTTAATTATTTTTTACAAAGCTAAACTAAATATAAAAGGCTGAAACATTTATTTTTGGAAGAAAATAGTTATTTTGCTTAAAATTACCTAACAATGCATTTATTGAATGTAATTGTATTATGTTTGGGATTAACACTGCTTTTAACTGACCACATACAATCAACTCAAGAACTATTGCCAATTTCATCTGAAGGTGTTAATCAGCCAAACATTCTGATTGAAAACGAACCACATATCCGCGTGTTTAGAAGTGTATCTGGCAGTGATGCGAATAAAGAACGTCAGGGTATTCGTAAAGGAAATCCTTATCTTGCAAGCGGTCCTATTTTCGGAGGTGATTATGGACATCGTTTAGGCACATATGATTCATAGTTCTAATAATTATTTTCATATTATTGCGAGTAATTATTTATTTTTGGTATTAGAAAGTAGTAGTAAACTCTAACTATAATTAAATTTTATATTTTTAATCAATATGCTCATTATCTAGTTATAGAAAAGTTTCCTTAAAATTGTTCAAAATTGATAAAATTCAAAGAGTTGTATAAATTACAGTTTTATAAATGTAAATTACTTTTATTTCTATTAAAAAAAGTTTTAAATTTTAAATTTAGATGAATCCATTAATGAATAAATATTGTAACTTTAAAATAAATAAATAAAGTTTTGCCGTTCAAAGCACATAAACTTATTTGCAAACACAGACTTTATGGGAACCGCAAATGTAAGTTTGGAGATACTTACGAATTTTTCTTAACACATTTAGCAAAGTAAAAATAAAAAACTATTAAATTTTGAATATTAAATATTTTAATTTTTCTTCAATTTTTATAAATATTATTATAGACTTAAAAACTAATATATATGTTCATTAATGCATTAAACTAATCGATAGTCAACTTATATCTATAAAATTAATTTTATAAGATGTTATTTTGCAAAAGAAATTCTGGCCAATCATTAATAGATTAGCGTATAATTTATGCGAAATTTGTTAGACTATTCGAATATAAAGAAATCTTTTATTCATTAAGTTAACCGATCCAAAGCCTAAAAATTGCATATCTTTGCTATCGTCCAAACGTTAGTTACACATTAATTAAGAGTTTAATTTTTGGTTTTTTGTGTGTTTATAAATTTAGCAAGAATACATTTATGTGTGTTTTTATAATCAAATAAATTTTTTTTGAAAAAAAACCAATAGATATTAAAATTGAAAAAACATGTGTTACCATCACATATTGATAGCGATATATTAAATTAACTACTTTTAAATTAATCGATTCATATTTTGTAGATCATGCACCTGTTAACTACTAAATCAGTTTTAAATATTACTAAAAGAACCATATTTAAGTGTTTTTTATATCATATTTAATTTAACCGTTTTAAACAAAGTCTTAATCTGTCACTAACCAGTTATGGACCTATTGACAAGTTGTTAAACTACAAAACATAGTGCAAACCTATACCATAATTTATTTTGAATCAAAATTTAAAACAATAAAAAAGTTGTAATAATCTTTTACATCCGATAAATTATTTTAGCTGACGTTTTTTAATAGAGAAGTCTATGTTATGGACAAGGGTTCAAATTTTCTTTGAGAAAAATGACTGAAATTCCGTGAAAAATATTTGATAAACTCTAAAATTTTCTTCAAGAATAATATCAAAATACTTTAGTAAATATTTCAAAAAATTAAATTTTTTAAAGTTTCTTTGAAAGAAAAGACTACAATTTCTTAAAAAGTTGATATATTTAATAAAATATTATATAAAAATAAGCATTGGTACATTATATATTTGTAAAATATATTTTCTAAAATAAACAGTAAAATTTTAACTTGAAAGATATGTGGATTTGAGATTTCTGTGCGTCGGTCCGTCTGTCGAAAAACTAGCTCGACCATAATAATTCAATGGCTATGCCACTTATTGGCTGCAAATTAATATGATAACCTTAATATAAACTCTTACGAATCGAGTGGTTATGCGACTAATTAATAGCTAAAAAAAATAATTCATCATCCATGCCACTTTGGAGAAGTATATTAATTTTTATCGAAATGGTATTTATATTTTCAAAATAAAATAAAAGTGTTTTAGCAGTCTAGTCAAATACTATTATTGTTCCGATCTTATTTGATTTCCTATTTTCATTTTAAATTTCTTATTAAAAATCAAAATTATTTGTAATTTAAAATTTTATTTTGATTTTTTATAAATATTTTCATTTATATTGTAGTTTCAAAAGTTTTCCTAATTTGTTTGTATTATAATTATGATTTTGTTTGTATTTTAATTTTAATTTTTGTCAAAATTACCAATGTGATTTCGTACTTGATTTTGATTTCTTGTTAAAAGTAAAAATTTAATTCAAAATTATTTTTAATTTTTAATTTGATTTTTATTTTATATTGAAAAGTTTTTTCTAATTTGATTGTAATATTATTTTGATTTTTATTAAAATTTTGATTTTTATTTTCAAAAATCGAAACAACGCTAGTTTCATTGCTGTTATTTAATCACCAATTGAGTCACAATTGATGTCAATGTGAATTTTATTTAACCAACACATTGTCATCAATTGTGACTCAACTAATATATCTAACAAATAGTTGTTTAAAAATAGAATCTTAGTTACTAAATAGCTTAATATTTAATTTACAGTTTGTTATTAAACTTACACATATAAATATTAACTATTTTGATTGTATTTGGATTTTGAATTTTGACATTATTTAACTTTTAATTTCTTTTTTCAATTTTGATCTCTTATTTTAATTTTGATTAATCATTTTAAGAAAAATATTTGTAATTTTCAATTTGATTTATTAAACAAGGAAGAGTATGAAAATGCATAAGGCTCTCACTTTGTATTATATTCTGAGATAATTCAATAGTATATTCCAAATTTTTGTGTATTAAATATTTTTTGACATTTTAATTATAGTTTCTATTGAAGCGAATAATAGATGTTACAATTTTTGCCGATCGGTTGAGAAAATCTTTTTATGTAAATTGAATAAGGAGCGGATAAATAATATTTTAGTGCGTATCGGATGGGGATCTGGTCATTGTATAATGATTTATCCGCGGATTATCTGTGATTATCCATATAAAATTTTTGTTTATAGTTTTAAACAAAAAATGAAAAATTAAATGTTTATTTACATATTATAGCACTATAAATAAGTATTTTTGCTTTATTTATTTTTATCGAAGGACATGTAAAAATGTTAAACGCAGAAAATATTTATTATTTGTATATATGACTTAAGTTATCATTAAAGTTCAAATATGCGGAGGAATCCGCGGTTTATCCGCTGCGGAAACCGGATTGTTTAAAAAATTCTAATTTTGATGCGGATCGTGTCGGATAACATTAAAAGTTCTGCGGCTGAGTGTGGTGTGGATTACCTTAAATGTAAATATTTTCGGATTAATTCATTTTACCATTAATATACAGCCACCGAAATACATTTTTCAAAAAATAGATAAAAATATTCTGTGATCATATAGAGCGTCCCATCAGTGAGTATCATTTGCTACAGTGTGCACAATCAATAATAGTGTATTTTTAACATGTGTTGAAATTGACCACCATTTGATTCAATGCAACTTTTCTTAAGTTTTTAGCATTAATGGAAGATGCCATAGGAATAATTTTTTTAAACATTCTGATTAAAAATTTTTAATAAATGAACATAAACACACCTCGATTTTTATGGATTAGTCGGATAATAAGCTCAATATATGCTTCAAGATTGAGCTTATAGTAGTGATGAGTTTAAGATTAAAACTCTAGAACATTAAAAGTTCGAGCTTCAAGTTTAACTCAGATCAATCTAGATTAAGCTAACTATAAGTTGCAATTGCAATCATTATTTAATAAAAATTTAAACTATATATATATATATATATATTGTAACTCAAATAATATCTGTGAAAATTGTTATCTTGAAATCAATTTAATAAATAATTATTCATTTAAATTTTAGCCATTTTGACAAGCATTTAATTGCAATTCATTCGCCATATTCTTCTTATACGACACCGCTTATTGGGACGAATGCTCATAACAATTCATTGCGAGGACAAAGCATAAGCATAATTAAATATAGCAAATCTATTGTTAAATCATTAGAATCGCCGCATAGCACTTATTGTGGAATAAATTTTTATGATAATAGTTATTAGTGGTCGAAAATTATCTAATTTTAACTCCCACACCCTCCCGCAAAATTTTAATCAATTCCCGCGGGACCCACTCCTGTAGAGGTAAAATTAGCGTTCCCGCCGCTCCCGTCCCGCAGTTCCCGCAACCTC
>JAQGAW010004670.1:0-10592 GCA_034698025.1 Phthiracarus crinitus | reverse complement strand
AATTTATTAAAATTATACATATTATATTAATTGGAATTAATAATTAGTAAATATTCCATAATTGTTTATTCCAAGCCGTTTCCAAATAAAGTGTTTCGTAAATAATGGTTCGTTTGAGTAACCAAACCAGTTGTTGCTCTTTCTCTGCAGAAATCAATGATTCTCTGTTATCGATCAAACTTTTAATTTGAATCAACAATGGAGTATTCCTCAATGATGTATTCCTTAATCAACAATGATTCCTCGCCATCGAATAAAAGTAAATCAATATATTGATGCGGTTTAAAGTTAGGTTTGTGTTTAATGCCTCGGATTAGATCTAAAATCAAGAATAAAGTCAATGCCAGTATTAGATTTTCATTGATTGATCCAAACGAAGCTTCTTTCAAATAGTGCTGTTTATATGACCAAACATTTAGTGGCAATGGTTATGATAATAGGTTTGAATCAAATTCTCCATAAAAATCTTCATACTTTTTCAAATGGACGTCAAATATTTGTTTTCCAATCTCAACGAGTTTCTTATAAAACTCAATTTCATCTGATGTTTCAGCTTTCTTGAGGCCAATTTCATACATTAATTGGTACTCATTAGTGATTGAAAATATTCATATTTTAATTACCGTTACAGTACCGTTACCGAATCTAAAATTACCGTTACCGTATCATTACCGGTAAAAAACGAAATTCAAATTTCATTACCGTACCGTTACCGTGAACTTTTTAAAACTCACTCTCGTACCGTTACCGTACCGGTAATTCAGCAATAATGTAATTTATTATTATGCATCAAATTTCAAACTATTTGTTATTAATAATATTCGAAAACATTTTTTTTAGCTCACTTTTTAAAAAAAGGAGAGCTTATGGATTTGACATTGTCTGTCTGTGTGTCTGTCTGTGTGTCTGTCATCCTGTTCGCAGTCTTTATATTAATAAAGGGATTTCTCTTATCTCTTTATGTTATTAAAAGGGTTTTCATGATAGGAGTCTATTTTGAAAATACATTGTTGAATTTTTATGATAGGAGTCTTTTTTGAAATATTTTGTTGAATTTTTATGATAGTAGTCTTTTTTGAAAATAAATTGTTGGATTTTATGATAGGGGTCTTTTTTGAAAATACATTGTTGGATTTTTATGTTGTAACAGATTTCTAATATCTCCAACGGTTACCATTCTTCGGCAATTAATAGGGGGAACTTTTCCCGGTGTCAACAACTGTTACGGGAGTTATTTTTCAAATGATTTCGCTTTGGAATCAAGTGTCTTATCTATCTAATTTCTCCACATCCCACTACCTCCCATATCCAATCACCCCAACATAGCCCACTACCCCAACATATCCCATCACCCCAACATATCCCACTACCCCAACATATCCCACTACCTCACATATCCCACTACCTCACATATCTCACTACCTCACATATCCCACTACCCCAACATATCCCACTACCCCAACATATCCCACCACCCCAACATATTCCACTACCTCACATATCCCACAACCTCACATATCCCACTACCTCACATATTCCAACACCCCAACATATACCACTACCCCAACATATACCACTACCTCACATATTCCACCACCCCAACATATTCCACTATCCCAACATATCCCACTACCTCACATATTCCACCACCTCAACATATCTCACTATCCCAACACATCCCACTATCCCAACATATCCCACCACCCCAACATATCTCACTATCCCAACATATCTCACTATCCCAACATATCCCACTATCCTAATATGTATCGTCCGGCTTAACATAACTATCATCCAGAATTAATAACTTCTCCGTATTCTGATTACCGATACTCACTTGTCCATAATCAGTGTTCAGATCTTCAGCGGGTAGCCAGTAAGTTATCAGTGGCGAAACATGTCTGACTTCTATGTTTCTTAAGCGTATCTCACCATTATTCTGCTTTCGCATTCTAACACTAACCTATCTGATAACCGATATTCACTTGTCCACAATCAATACTAAAATCTTTGCCAGATATCCTTAAGTTAGACATTTTTTCTAACGATTACGATTCCGTTGGTGGTGGTTTGCACTTTAACACCAGTCTTGTAGCTGATCCGGTTATAAAGGAGACGAGTGTTGGTAGGTGGAGAGCATCGTAGGTGGCGAATGAGGTAGGAGTCGAGCGTTGGAAAGGGCGTGCGAGGTAGGTTGCGGGCGTATAAGGGGCGAGTGAGATAGGGGTCGAGCGTGGTATGGGTTAAGCGTGTTTGGTGTAAGGGATAGCGCGGTATGGGTGTGAATTAGTTTACACAAATTTTGTACATCAATTAATGATGTTATTTTATCGCCGATTTTTCAAAGGATTAGATACTTTACTTGGGCGGTAATTTATTATTACTTTATATTTTTATAGATTACATATTATGAAAAAGTGAGCTCTCTGATAACGTGTCGTTCTTGTTTAATTTATTAAATTATATTAAAATTAGTTTGAAGATTTAGAGAGATTTATTTTAATTTTTAAAAGATTATCAAATAAATCTACTATTTAATGTTAAAGATTTTGTTTATCATTTGGTGACTTATTCTGATTAAATTATTCAAAAAATAATAATAAAATTTAAGTACAAAATAAGCACAACTAAACTGCACTTAACAAAATCTCAAATTACATTTTAAGTAAATTGATATTTAACTATATTTTATAAAATAATTTTTATTTTCATTTAAATATTACTACAGTATTATTTGGTGTAATTATTTTGTTGATTTATATACAAATCATAAATAAATTTTTAACAAATTTACAAGATACTTTTAAGTTAAAAAACTTTTTTAATAAATTTTTAATTCCAATTGCATATTCAAATGGAATTATAAATATTATTTTCTTATGTAATATCTAATTTTAAAATGTTAATTACACTAGTTTTAATATATAATTATCAATAAATTATGTGGTTGGACATTTTTTTTATAAAGCTTTCTTAAAATCTATCTGTTAATGTTGTTTAACATATAATTATATTTGTTTTATTTAAATTTTATAATTTATTAACTTTTATTATTATCCATTTTGAAAGTTAAATTGCAAAAATAATATTACTTTTGCTTTAATATTTAGCTAATGCAAGTGTTTATCAAAGAATAAAAAAAATGCTTTGCGACAGCGAATAATATTTGATATTCACTACTAATAATAAAATTTACCTTCATTTTCTTAACATTGTTTTTTGCTTCTAATAGCATTAAGTCAATTTACTAACACATTCCGGTAATTGTATCTAACATTACATTTTAATTAAATTTAGTTTTCAATCTGATATATATAATTTAATTTGTCTATTGCTTTTATCTGCCAAAAATAAAAGATATTGCTTAAAGATATCGCATATAATCTGCCAAAAAATGTCAAAATGAAATCTTTGTGTCGATGAATGACTTAATTAATATCATGATTTGGTTTAAAACTATAAATAATGAATTTATATGTTTCATTCAATCATTTAGAGTTAATCATTTAGAGAATTTTATTGTTTAGAAAATTTTTCAATTAAATAACTTGCATATATAATATGTAATGTATTTTGTCTTAAAGTTATTAAGTAATGAAAACACTTTGAAAAATTATTTTACTCTAGTAATCATAATATTTGATTGCATTCAAAATAAAATGTTCAAAATATTATTAAAGACAGTAAAATAATATCATAAAATTATTAATCATTTGTATAAATAATTTATTAATATTTAATAGGTGTGTTGGAGAGTTCCACGACAAAACCGCGAATGCAAAACCGCGAACGACATAAATAATATAATTTTGAATTATTTATAAAATTATCAATAAATTTAATTATTAAATTTACAGTCTTTAAAACAAAATGTCACTTTATTATTATTTTTAGTTTAAAATAAAATTTTTACCTCACTTTAAATAAAAGGAAATATTTGATTTTAATTGTCAGTATGTCCGCCTGTAAACTGTTTTATTCTTTATATTTATTAAGGGATTTTTTCATTATATTAATAAAAAGATTTCTGATGATGGGAATATTTTTGAACATACTCGTCTTTGTTGAATATAGGAGTCTTTTTTGTTAAAAATTTCATTGTTGAAAAAAAATTTTAAAAATAAAATAAATCGTAAAAATTATTTTAAAATTTAGTTGTTGGAAAATGTATTGTTAAGGCATACTTGGATAAATTATTTGAAAAATTCATTGGTCACAAGTTACCGGTCGACGTCTGGATTTCAAATGTAATGTAGACAGGTATTGTATGTACTTGTGTGAAAATAATGTAGAAAATCCATATGCCAAATTTTGTAGGTGTCATTAAGTAGACAGGCATATCATTTCCATGGTAGGATTTTAAATATGGTGTACAATGGGTATGGATATAGGAAATTAATTCACTGTAAATATAGAGTAATAATGGCACATCATCGATTGAAATGGTATCAAACATCTTATCTTTCTTCGAGTTCACATTACACATATGTTAAACTGAAACTCAGAATAGAGAATAGATAGCTGTCATCACTATTATAATAGAGAAAATTAGTACATCTGCCATCAAATATTAGAGGAAATAATTTAAACAATGTTATTTTCTCAGAATTATTAAAATAAAGAAATTTTTAGTTTATTTTACTAATTTTTAGTTTTTAAAGCAGTGTCTAATTTATTCTAAGATTATCTACTGTCAATGTTTTAAGATTTTTGGGCAAGTTTTAACCTTTATAAGACTAAAATATAGTCTTAATTTAGATATTTCTTAATAAATATAAGGAAATGTAAATTATAACAACATTTATAGATAAAACAAAAAGTATTATGAAAACAAACAAAATGGTGATATTTTCCAATTATATAAATTTGAATTATTTATACAAAGTATTCATAAATTTAATAATTATTTTTAAAGTTTTTAAAACTTAATGGCACTTAAGAATTGTTTTTAGATTAAAATTAAAGGAGCTATTGGATCTGAAACCTGTCCGTCTGTTATCTGTTTTATTTTGTATATTTAATAAGGGATTTTTCTTTATAATAATAAAACAATTTTTGATGATATGAATCTTTTTGAATAAAAGCGTCTTTGTTGAATATATCAAAAACATTGTGAAAAGTCGGTTCCTTTTAATTTAAACAAGTTCCTTATAATTCTTTCAATAATCAATAAATGTATAAGAAAATAGACAAAGAGTTATCAATATATTTGTTATGACCTTTATAATGCTTGAACTTCGAATTAAATATGTTTCTTATTTATATATAAGCTTACTATTTTATTAAAATTTTTAGTGTCAGAAATTTGACCTTTTCTTAGAATGACAAATAGAATTTTATTGATGTCACTAAATATCCGAAAATTTTACGATAAATAATCGTTTCTTTATCATGTAAACAAAAGCTTCTAATTGGGTCGAAAGTTGAAAGTTTTACTGTTGTAAAATCGTACGGCATCAACTTATCGACATCGTTTTATTTACTGTAAATTAAAATTATTATAAAAATTATAACTAAATTTTAAAGTAGAAAATTTTTAAAAATTTAATTTAAACGTGACTATGGAAATTTATTCGCGGATATTCTAATTAATAGTTTGAAAAAATATTTTATACTAAATTAAATTAACAATAAACGCGATGATTTCGAATTTACCAATATTATTATCATTAATATATTAAACCTTTGATGAATTATTTTAATAAAATAATTTACAGCTTATATAATTTTTAATGGTTCATTTAGTAATTAGATTAAGAATAATTAAAACTGTAATGATGATATATATATATAACTTAACCATTTTTGGCGATTAAAAAAACTAAACAAATAAAAACTTTTATAAGTCCACATAATATATACCATATTTTAAAGATCTTGATAGATTGAATAAATTTTTTTACAAAATATTCTGCTTTATACGATAAATAGTGTAAAAAATAATTGTTAATTGCATATAATTTTAACGTAAGGCTATCTATTTCTTTATATTTACTGTTTTTTAAAATGTAACTGAAATAATCTTTAATATAAAAATCAAAATTAAAATGTATTTTAAAAATAAAAAAAGTAAAAATCTAAATGGAATTGGAATTGAAATTAAAAAAGTTATATGAAAACAACACTACTTAAAAGTTTTAAAATCATTAGTACATGAATAATATTTAATAAATTTTTTTAGAAAATTTTTTTCGTTGCGATATTGAATTTTTATATTAAAAAATAGATTTTTAGCTTTTTAATATAATTTTTCTTCATCTTTGCACTGAATAATTCCTCACCGCAAAATAATTTATGAAAAATTATAAATCATGACAATAAAATAATTTTGAAAACAAACTTATAAACAGTGAGTTATTATTTTAAAACATTCTATCACTAGAATAAAGTTAATTTGTTCTCTAAGTTGGATGAAGCCTACAAAAATTTTTTATTGATAAAAGTGTTGTAACTGATCCGGTGAGGATAATTTACACGATTTTCAACACGCTAGATTGGTCTTATGTAGTAGTGGGTTGCATTAATCCGTTTCGCATACGCGAGTAAAAGATTAATGTAACCCACCTGAAAAATTTAAAAGATCTCTGTAGAGTTGAAATAAATAAACCCCTCCAAATGCGTAATAAATAAGCTCCGCCCATCAAACAAACTTTCACATTGTAAGACGATTAGTATTTCTTTGTATTGTATCAATAAAATAAAAATACTTTATAAATCAAATTAAAAATAAACTTAATTAAAACATCTTAATGATTCTTTACTGACTCATAATGGCTCCTAATGTCTCCAAACAGACTCCTAATTGACTAATTATTGACTCCCTAAAACTCTTATTCTATGAATAGGCCTTAAAATAAACATTTTATATATTATAAAAACAAATTTACAAAATTATATATCGCATACATATGCCAAATTTGTGAAAGAACATTTACTAATACACTTAATTTTCTTCGACATAAAAATCATGATGATTAAAACAAATTCTATCAAAAAGATGAAGATTAAAACAAATTCTATCAAAAAGATGAAGATTAAAACAAATTCTATCAAAAAGATGAAGATTAAAAATGAGTGCATATTAAGAATAATCCGAAAGAATAAGTCTCAGAAATTAATGAATCAATATCTAATGACAAAAATTGTGGTAATTATGTTTTATTTAGAGATACACTGAAAATATTAAAAACACATTAATTTCTACACAGATAAATGTGAGCATAACAAAAAATCAAATAAAGAAGGGATAATATTTATAAAAAAGGTTATGACAGAAAATGAAGAAGAGGGTTATGAAATGATTGACGTCAATGACGAAGAAGACGAGGATGGCAATGACATATGTAATGAAGCTAATGCTAATGATTTTCATTTTCAATTATATTCTGACGCATTATATTTATTGCGTTATATATTTAAAGCAGCTTTTAAAGGAATCTTTAAATTTAGTATTTACATTTTTTATAAAATTATAGATAATTTATCTTCTCAAAATACGGAATAACTCTTAAAAAATAAAAATTAATAAAACATAAATATACCATTTGTATTCATACATGATTTGACTGGGATGTGCATGAAACTAACTCATCTCCATTTCCTATCTGAAGAAAAGGAGGCAATTCCGAAATCAAATCAATTCTTATCTATGATTTTAAGATAAAAACATTAAAATGATCTATTTTATAGTTTTTATTGTCCTAATTTTCCCGAAATTTACTATGAATTAAATATTTCCGACTTTTACCCAAAATTTACTGAATAATTGAATATTTAAAGCAATTTTTGACCTATTTTAAAACCATTTATATATGACTTTTATTCCAATTTTATTCCAATTTAGCTTATTTTTGGATAAATTTTTGTTATTTTAGAAATCCCTTAACAAAATATAGAGAATTGTCTACGGACAGACAGACAGTCTAAATTAATAACAAAAATTTCAAATTAAATTTGCCATGATCGAGGAATTAATTATTCTAAAGTTGTTTGCCATAATCAAGGTTTTGCTATAAGCCGATAGCTTTAACATTATAGATCCTATAAAAGCGATATGTGCCTTAAGAATTCATTGCATTGATCGAAATGTTCTATAATCAGAAATATTATAAACAGGATCATACTTTATTTTTATTTAATTAATTTAATAAAAATACTAGTGGTCTTACAGTGTAAAAGTTATGTTGATTGGCGGAGCTTAAATATGAAGCATTGGGAGGGGATTATTTATTTTAACCAATCAGAGAGTTTTTAAATTTTTCAAGTTTTTTACATTAATCCTTTTCGCGCGCGCTATCTAATATTAACAACATGTAAATGTTGCAGATATTTTTTATCATTAACTGTTCATTTGGTTGTGAATATTGTTTTAATGAAAAAATTTAGTAATTTTTTAATATATTGTTTAAAGTAGCACTTCATTTAATGAATTGACAATTTGATACCTAAAGACCTACAGACATATAAACATTAGAAAATTTAAATCCAATAGCAAAGAAAGTTAAAATATAGTATTACCCGTCTAAAACAAGTTTATTAACTTTAAATTATTTATTTAACTAAATAATAATTTTAATCTTTTATTTAACAGTTTATAAAAAATGCGCTCCTTATATTTGTTTTGTGATAATATGTTTTAATTAACAGAACTTGATTTGATATTGCAAATTAATATTTTCATTTTAAAATGTTTCTAAACAAAAGTTTAGTATTTTGGAAATTTTAATATAATTGTGTATTTTGTATAGTTGAAATTGAATTCAATCATTTGGCATGAATATTTTAAAATTTAAAATTAAAAGTATTTATATAAAAAATTATGAAAATCAAAAGTAATATTTTCAAACTAAGCAACACTTTTTCTTTGAAAATTATCCAATTAATTATTAATGAAATAATTATAAAAGTTATTTAAAATAAATATTATAATAATTTTTATTTTGATGTTTTATAGTGAATAATTGCTTACATTAAACTTTAGAATATTTATCGCATCCGTAAGCTTTTCTTTAATTCTTTGATGTTATTTACGATTTTAACTTCTTTTTCGTGTAATCAAGTTTCTACAAAAATCTAATATCTGTTTCCGTATAAAATAAGTGGCACTGAACATCTTTATAGTTTTTCATACATGATTGATCATTGTGATCAATTCTTCAATTTTATTTCTCCAAGGAACAAACAGTTTCCATGATTTTCGATATTAAAAAATTCTTCAGTTTTGTTATAAACCAAACAGAAATTTGGAATATTAATTTAAATTAATCCTTATAAAAATTTAATTATAACCGAATATGCCACAATATTTTAGAAAAAGTCGCAGTTTATGGGGTTTTTATTCTATTTTTTGACACTATTTACAGATATAAAAATAAAATAACGATAAATGCCAAAATAATTTTAATTGTTTACAAGTTTTAAAATATTTTTCAGAATATTTTGCTTTTCAACAATGAATTTATTTCATTTTTTTTATTTTATTCATTTTAACATTGTTTAGTTTTGAAGATCGGAATTGTTTTTTTCTTTATAATAATAAATGGATTATTTTGAAGATAGGAGTCTTTTTTTTGTTGAAGATATGAGTCCTTTTTTGAAGATAGGAATCTTTATTACTTTATGTTAATAAAGGGATTTATTGAAGATAGGAGTCTTTTATGAGAATAGGATTCTTTTTCTAAAAAGTAAATTGATTGAAACAGGCATTTTTCTTTATGTTAATTAATAGATATTCAGAAGATAGAGGTCATTATAGGGTGTAACAGACAGAGGAACATACCCAAATCTATATATCTGAAAAGTCAGATAAAAAAGCCTAATTATATTAATTTACAGTTCTTATATATAATTATAAACTTATTTTAATGATGAAAAGTTTAACTTCATGTAAAATAAATTTAAATAAGATAGGGTATAAAAAATCACAATGCTAGAAATTGATATATATATTCAGTTTAAATGTAAAAAAACTTCTATCATTTTTATATCCCAAAGTCAAAAAAAATATTTGCATTTAAAAATATTAATAGTTTATGCAAAATCATTTACAGTTAATAAATTTAAATTCAAATCATATAATAACCAGAGACAATACTTTTTCTGACTAAAAACTAAGGAAAAGAGGACGGATTATCGGTAAAATCAAATCACACGCGTAAACATAATCGCTTATATAATACTTTTTAGTTATCGATTAACAACAATTTATGTGATATTGACTCCACAAAAGCTAAAATAAAACAATCAAAATTCTCAAAACACTCACTGAAGTGCTATTTACAACAATATAATAAAAAATTATAAAATATTGTTTAAATTTTTAATTAAATATTGTTGTAGACCGGACAAGTCTTGTAATTGGAATAATTTTACTATGAAAACTTTTTTTGTTGGCCTGATTTACACGTAAACTATTACCTGTCCATGTATGGATTTCAATAATGTTGAAGTCCATCGTTGTATGTTCCAGTGATGAAATCAATATAATAATTATATCAATTACATTAATTTATATTTTTTAAGTAAACAATGGTTATTTTTACTTTTGAAAGTAAATGTAAAGGTTATTCGTTTTCATAATGCACAAATATATT
>JAQGAW010004669.1:0-10593 GCA_034698025.1 Phthiracarus crinitus | reverse complement strand
AATGAGATTATGAAAGAGATTACTAGAGTATTGGTTAGTTATCAGAAAAATTTGACACTTTATCGTTTGGATCAGTCGAACAAAAACTCAAGAGATTTCCTATTATTGCATGAATACGAAGGTTTGTATACAATATTACAAACTAATTATGAACAATTTATATATAAATATATAAGTGGTTGTAATTTAATATTTATTGTTAACAGAAATGGATTCAAGTATGAAACGATCGGTGAGTTTAGAGTCGAAGAGTGAATCGAAAGGTAACGACAAGTCCGATAGAGTGACGTTCAGTTTATAAGTGTATATAAAACCTTTAATTGATTAAAATGCTTTCGCGAGTGATTTTTTAAAAATATCTTACTCTCTGATGACTATAAAAATTTTTTTGATGTATTATAAAATTATCTTTATTGTAATATTTAATTAATGAATGATTATGTTTAATGATAAATAAAAGCACAGTAAGATATTCGAGATTACGTAACGAATTGATTGGTTAAATTAAGTACAAATATATACAAATTATAATGAGTTTTGTCATTAATATTCCGATTAAATAAAGTTTTAGCTTATTAATTAGTTATAAACATATTGTTTATTAATTTTGTTAGTATTGAGTTACAGTATAAGTAATTCTGGGTAAAAAATTTTGAGAATGACTAAAATTCTTTCATTTATCATGTATTGTAAGTGAAATAAGTGAAAGATAAAACTCTGACTGCAAATATTTTCAAAAATATATATTGGTTTTTATGTTGAACAGCGTCTATATGTCTTGAATAATTAATTAATAAAATTAATTTTAATATTCAGTGATAGTGTTCTCAATTAAGACTTAGAGACGTATTCAAACATTAAAAGTAGACTAAAATAGAGTAGAGGTCGATAAAAATGTTTATAACAATTTAGATAAAACTGAATAGAGGTCTAAATAATAAGATATTATTGTAGATTAAATAGACACTAAAACAGAAGTCGACACACTTAAATAGACCAAACTGAATAAAGGTCGATAAAAATAAGTAGATAGGTCTGAATAGAGATCGACATAACTTTATCAATAAACCCGAATATATGTAGAAAATAACCTAGACCTACAATAGATTCATCCGAATATGGTTCGAAAAAATTTTAGTACATGATCGAATAGATTTTCAAAAATCTTAATAAATGGACGTAATTAGTAAATAACTCAAACAAACACACTAAAAGAGACTAATAAACATTAAAAAAACGGACTATATAATATGAATAAAATTACAAAAAATTACCTATTAATTCTGTAGGGTATGTGAACGGTTTGGATTAGGAACAAGAAGTGGATTGAAGGCTCAATATCCGAAGTACTGGGTTCACGCAATTACAAAGTGTCAACTGTGGTGGGCATAGTAAAACGTCACGTAAATCACATCCGGAAGCTAATACTAGATCTGGTGAGCGTTAACGCCCCACAGACAGTACCCATACAAGATACATCTAGTACTGAATCTTCTGAAGCTTTGGATTCTAAAGATGACAACCAATATTCAAGTATAATCAACCGATTATGGAACGGACGAGTTGACGGATCCAGCATCAGAAGATAATATTGATTCACCCGAACCACCTCAACCTATACAGCCTCCGCGTAGGAGTTTAAGAATTACTAGACGTACTGATCGATATACGCCATAGTGACGTCATATCTGCGTTGGAGGAAATGTAGTGAATGTGAACTTCAATCACATCACTATAAACTGTTACGATTCATACTTTGACAGTACTTCTAGTTGTAACTAGAAGTACAGTGACTCACAATTCCTTTCACTATTAGTCATTAATAGTATACACATTATTAACCTATCATTGTATTTATATATTAGCCATTGCCTACGCTTACAATATATTAATGTATTACACGTGTCATTCGAATGTTAACTTTTAATGTGATTATTTAACTGATTATATTTACTCATTCACTGTATTCAATGCTAACTATTATATACTGTTATTAACGTATTTGTATAACTAATTGGGTGCTTATTCCTAAGCGTACTGACTGCATATGCTTAACATACAGTTCACTTGCGTGAACAGTGGTAAGTTTTTTGTCACGTGGTCTCGTGGTTATTCGTATTCATTCTTCCTCAGCAGTGGTGGTCAACGTTAAGGTTGCACGCCACCGGTGATATTAACCTACAACATCCGACAACTACTTGTCGATACACTACAAATTCTATTTAAAATTTAAACTGAAACTGAGTAAATAAAATGTTTTATTTGATAAATCAATGATAAACACTGTAATAATTAATTTCGCAATGAATAAGATTTGCATTATTTTAATATGACCCTTTTTGAAATGAATACAATCGTAACCGAAAATGACTGAATGAATGGTCATATAATGATAATTATGAGTTAATTATATCACAGACACCCATACAGTTGCATTGTCTATACTATTGATATCATAAGAAATGCCCAAATACTTAATTGATAGTCATTTTGTGAATCAGTGAATCAAATATAAATGCACTCTTAAATCAATTACTATTAAATTACTAATACTCATGAGTTTTAACAATTAAAGACAATTTAATTTCAATAACTGTATTAATGAAATGCATACAAAGTAAATTGTAATTTTTTTAGTTAATGTTTATGCATTGGAGTCACATTCAAAGTGAATGCTTTCAATCACATGTAAGTATCATATGGTAAGTACAGGTAAGTATTCATTACATAATTAACATACTAATAATAACTTATACTAATAACATGTGACTTATTTTATGGCACATCAATTTTTAATTGATTGATAACATAGTATATTATAATATTTGGATATTAGTTAATTTTCTACAGTAATTGTTACTACTGTTACGTTTGATACTATATATTTAACCACTGTATTTTCACTAATTTATTCATTTGTCTCATTTTGTTTTTCGTTTACTGTTTCATTATGTTCTGTTGTCTTATTGATAAAAATTAACATAATTTTTGGTAACTTTTTGCTATTATTTAAGAGTAGAATTGCTTTTTTCTTTCTCTTATTACAAATATGGCACACAAGCCATACGATTCCTACCGATAATAGAATACTAGAAAATATGAGCACAAATACTATTGTGAAGTAAATCGTATTATTGTCCTGATTTGGTGAACCATTAGTTGCTTTTGAATCAGTTTTGTTGGACTATAATAATTTCAAATTCATTGAAAAAGTTATACAAGTTCTTATGTATTTTTATATAGTACTTACATTTATCTCACATATCACTGAACAAATCAAAAATACCATAAAAATGATTTGTGATTTAGTTATTTGGAAATTCATTTTAATATGCATTCAATTACCATAAAAATAACTAGAATTTCAATTTTTAATGCAAACGTTTATTATATCTTTAAATAATAACTAACGTATTTATATAATTATATGATATTGTTGTAAGTTTATAGTCATTCGCGTGAGACTCTTTAAAACTATCATTTAATTCATTTCTTTTATTTATTTGTTATATAAAGTTAATGCTACGAAAAAATCTCGAGAAATGCTAACAATTGAATTCATAAATAAAAACAAAACGAATGTTATTGTTAAGGCTAGGGATTTCGTGGAAAATACCGCTTTTTTTCTTTAATCACATGACCGGGAGATTTATATGTTAACATCTATTATAGATTTCTAATTAATTAAAAGAATTTTATTTTCCCGATATTTCCCGGTTTTGGCTGTTTAGTGAAATATTCCCCGGATAGTCATAAAATCTGAAAAATGTTCCCGTTTCTGCTATAATAAAACAAAAGTTGACGTAAAAGTATGAAAATAGGGTTTCAACAATTAGTAATTTTTCAACTTATAGTAAATTTTATTGTGTCAATAGTGCATTAAAACCATGCTGTAAGAGCAGACAAAGCCTAACAATTTCTAATTTTAATATTTTCATAATATGAAATTCAATAATAATTTTTTTCCCGGAACTGTTCCCGGTTTTGATACATTTTTTGTTTCCGGTTCCCTACCGTTTTAACCACTTTTTAGTCCCGGAAATCCCTAGTCCTAGTAATCAGTTTGTTATGCGATAAATAATGTGAAACAAAACAGTGTATAATCATCAAACTTACTCTAAAATTATCGCTCATAAAACAATGCTTTGCGCCACATATGTACGATACCCTGAATCGGTTTGATATATTTTGTATAACCAGTCACGTTTGAACCATAATAATAGATTGAGTGTTTGTATTGATAGCCAACATATTGCGAATAGGATTACTATAGTGGCCAACATTTTGATCATCTAATCGTTTAAAAATATACGTATATTTTTATGTATTTTCAAAATTATTTTTATATTGTTTGCTTATATCGCATTTTCCTAAAAAATTTATTTAGTTTAGCAAAGTTGTATAAAAGTGTTAAAAAATCGTTAAAGACTTGCATACAAAAAAAATCGATTAAAAAGTTTTTAAGTTAGTTTTATCGCACTCGTTTCGAAGTTCATTCGCTAACACTTTACCTCTTCACAGTGCACTATCTATCGTTTATTACAGTACTTATATTATTAATGCATAATGTTTTCGACGTTTTTATCATTTATTACATATAATTTAATAAAGTTTAATTCAAATTAATATACGGTGTTAAAGATAAGTTGAATAAATTATGCAAAAATATTTCATAAATTTTGAATTTTTAAATATCTAAAGTTATCTTTTTTTGTAAATAAAAAATACAGAGATGAGACTAACGTATGAATAAGAATATAAATGGTAAACAAAAAAGCTTATTCAACTTAACACTTTTGTGACTGTAGATGCTGACAAATGGATTTCAAATAAATCCTTCTGCCTTTCTGTTGACTCATTATAAATTTTTAAAATATAAGATAGGGACCATAACCTAACTATGTTTTACGCTACAAAGGCAGAAATTTTGGCCGTTTCAATCTTGGTTGTATTTGATTTGTAATCAATAGCTAATTAACTTAAGCAGAAAATTATTTTAAAGTTAATTCAGTATTTAATTATGTGAACTAAGATTCAAAAATATTTTACTAACGTATTTGACTCTAAAATTTTATTGGTAATGAAGTAAGTTGCGTAAAGTAGACTGTGGTCAAAAAGTTTTACTGGAGAAATGCTTTTCAATGACAGTAAAAGCTATTTAACGAAAACACTATTACCTTAACTTTAGAGTTATGCTGCGCTTCGTCTCTAACAGCATCCGCATTACCAGGTGTTGAGTGTCGAAACATTTTCAAAGACACCGAACCGTAAACAAATGTCAATACTGTGATCGGAAAAGCGAATGTAATGATAAAGATAGCGCTGGTGTAAGCGCGTCCTCCATTCTCAGTCCACGTTTCTTTGCAATCATAATACGTTTGATTACCCAATTGGAACGATTCTGCCACTGAGTTATACCATATAATAGAACCCAATGCCAAACCTAATATCCATATAATACACACTATCAAAGGCCCCAATGATTTATACCAACGATGTGTTGGTCCCAATGGATAAATAATAGCGATGTATCTGAACAAAAATTAATTAAACTCAAAATTTATTATTATTTATTTCTTTATTAAATCTATACCACTTTGGCAAATTTACGATTTCTTTATATTAATTAAGGGATTTTAAATTGCATCATATTATAATAAAAATGTTTAAAAATAGTGACTATTTGGCATCTACCACTCTATAACCGTATATCAGTGAAATCATTAATCTGCTGTTTCGAAAAAAGTTTTAATTGATTTTATTTCTTCATTATTAATTGATGGACATATATATTGTTTCTTTTAAAAAAATATTGATTCTTATAAATAGAATTTTTTTAGTTCACACACTTACACTTATTGTCGAATTGTCAAAAATGACAGTTAAGTTTTTTCTTTAAAAAAACAAGAAAAGCATTGGCAGACGCGGATGAGTGGACATTAAAGTTAGGAAAAGTGTATTTCATAACTTGTTATATTTGAACATTTTTAATTGAACTCTTTTGTACTAATCATTGCAAGCCAATCATGTCAAACAATTCCAAATATACGAAATTGAAAGCAACTTAACAATTTATCTGTTCTATTGAATCGATGTGCCAATGAGAAAGAATAGTTAAGTTTTAGCAGTAGAGATAGAAAATTGTCAATCATGTGTGGTTTTTATGTGATCAAACTTTTTTTGCTTATCATTCGCGTGAATGTGTGTTTGGCATCAATGAAATGCGAATCTTGTATAGTGACTACTATTTATTATTACTCCGATATTTGTTTTTAGTATGTATTCCTTTCGAATTAATGTGTATTTCTTTTGATGAGTTTGATGATGGTATGTAAAGAGTTGGTTGTTATTAACCCAATTCACAAATTCAACGCATAATAACTTATAATAAATAATAAAATGCTTATTTAATTAAAAATGCAACGTTCAATTCTAACGAAATTGAGATTTTTTAAAATTTAATTATCAGAACATTTAGAGTTTGATCAAATGGTGGATACTCTATCATCTTATATAACTGCTGACGAGTTCGCACGCGCGGCTAACTTGACAGCAGAAGATTTTGACGATGAAAATTCGGATGACCCGAGACTAGACCCCGAAACTAAGCACAAATTTTTCGAAGGCGATATGATGGTGAAGCGGAAAAAGTTTAAGGATATTATGTTTGTGCCTAAGATGTGGCCGAAAGCTAGCATACCGTACGAAATCGAGGCAGACTTTACGAATCGCGAGAGAGAAGCGATAGCGCTGGGAATGTTGATCATTCACAAACGAACGTGCGTTCGATTTGTCCCGAAACGGTGGTATCATATCAATTACGTGCGTATCGTTAAAGACAGGGGATGTGCGGCTCACGTTGGAAAGCGTGGCGGAGAACAGTTTATTATATTAGGTAAACAGTAAATCGATTTTAAGTTTGAAAATTAAGTTTGAAAAATATCTCGTTTAATTGAATGCCATTACAGTCCAGCACTTAAACGTGTTTAGGGGTAGTAGTTCTGGGAACCGAACCCAATATATTAGTGAATTACCAGAAAAAGATTAAAACAAGAAAGAGTATGAACATACTTATGAGCTCACTTTGTGTTATATTCTATTTTAATTCAATATTATAGTCTTATTTTTCTGTATTAAGTATTTTTGGCATCTAAATTATTTATTATATTGTTGCATAACTATATTTTATTTTTGTTATTAAGCTGTTATTACTTTTACTAAATATTGTTTAAATGAAAAAATTTATAGTTTTATAATATATTGTTGTAAATAGCACTTCAGTGAGTGTATTGAGAATTTTGATTCAGTTGTGTTTTAGATTTCGTCGAATCAACATCAAATAAATTGTTGTTAAGCTAACACACAGAAGAATTATATAAGCGAATATAATTACGGGTGTGATTGATTTTAACTCAAAATAATTTTACTTATGTTACATTAAACATGTTAGTTTAACCAAATTTTAGTCCATTTTTAATTTATTATTTGTCATTTTTTGAATAAGAATGCGTAGACAGTATAATTTAAAGCATTTAATTATATGTCTTACTCATTCTCAAAAATCATTACTGAAAATTTTCTCTATACACGTAAGTTATAAGTATATATTAAATTTACAGTCTGTTCAAGTATATAGCAATTATAATGTATAGCAATGAGTTCTATGAGATTCCGGTACTGGACTATAGTAATTTAATTCTTTGGGTTTAAATAAATTCATGTGTTTAGACTTAATATCAATATAATACAGAAATCGTATGTTAAATTAAGAAAACGTTAATTGTGGTTGAGTGGAAACTAAGAAGTATTAGATAAGCGAATATGATTACGCGTGTGAATGGTTTTAACTCGAAATAGTTTTACTGATTTTATTTTAAACAATATTTGATCCTTTTTATCCTATTTTAAACATTATTTAATAGATATTAAAGCCATTTTTGATTATTTTAACTAAATTTTAGTCCTTTTTTAGTTTATTATTTGTCATTTTTAGGCTATTTTTTGACATTTTTTTTACCATTTTTGACTCATTTTTATCACATTTTATGACATTTATCATTTAAAAAAGACTCATATCTTCAATAAAATAGACTCATATCCCTTAATAAATATAAAGATGGTCTACAGACAGTGAGTTAAAAAAAACGCAAAAATAATTGAATTTTTAATTATTTGAAATTTCTTATTCAATCAAAAACTATATTGATTTCTTTAATTTTCAGCAAATTTGTTTTTCATCGAGTTTTAGTTTAAATACTAAAATCTAAATTTTTAAATTTAAACCGAACCGATAAGAAATTATTTCATTGAGACCAATGTTTTTCTGTGTTGGCAGCGAAAGTATGATACCGTATAACTCTTTTGAGCGATACATAATCTTTATAACTATTTTTATAAGCTATAGATTTACAGTAGAAAAGAGTGAGCCATCTATTCTTACTGTATTTAATATTATTAAATATAAGATATAAAATTTGGAATCGTATCGTACTTAATATCAACGTTTATCTTACAGGACGCGGATGTTTCAGCATTGGAACAGTTGTGCACGAATTGATGCATTGTCTCGGATTCATTCACGAACAGTCGCGACCCGATCGCGACGATTACGTTCACATCTATTGGGATAATATTAGGAAAGATCGTAAGCGAGAGTTCCGACGTCACGCTCGAGACTACTTCTACGAGAATGGCTTTCCGTACGATCTGTTCAGTGTCATGCACTATAGAGAGTACGCATTTTCGAAGAATGGCGAGAAAACGATTGTTGCCAAGAATGGCGTCGATCTGCGGTGCAATGGTTTCGAGTGCCCAACGAGTTTGGATATCAAGAAAATAAATCACTTCTATTCGTGCGACAAAAAGAAAAAGCATGGCAAGCATTACGAGAAATATGGCGGAAAATTAATTAAACCAAAGAAGAAGCATAAACACGATAACAGAGATTCGGTTAATAATCGCGATCATAATAATGATGATAATGAAAGTCACTATAGGATTGAACATAAAACGTTTAATCCTAATGATGAGTATAAGGAGATTAAGCCAGTGAAACAAGTGGAGTATAGGCTTAACATAAAACATGACCCGTCAGAGTATGACCAGAAATATGACGATTTAAATGATATTGATGTTCCGTTACTCGATAACCATAAGATAATCGATGATATTCGGAAGAAAATCGACTTAAATGAGCAAATGTTTAGTATTAGTAGCGGTAATGATGATGATAATCAATATGATAATTATGATGACAATTATGTAAAAGTTGACGATAAGGATTTAAGTGAATTTGATTTCGATAAGTTAACTACAAATATAAAAAGTTTAAGATTGCCGGTTAAACAGAAGCGAAATAAAATCGCCGATAAACGTAAAAATAAAAACCGTGGGAAGAAAAATAAAAACTCGATAGAAAATAAATTGAAAAGGTTATTATTACAATCTATTGATATTTTAAGTGATATAAGAGAAAATTGGGACAAAAATATTTCGGAATAATGTTATTAAGGTATCACTAAAATATTTTCCTTCCGTATTAAAACTGTGAGATATTTATAATCTTAACAAAAGCTTAAACAATAACTTATGCCATTAAATACTAAAATACTAATAGTAAAACTTAAAATTTAAATCTGAATTAAAACAAGATATGATACGGTCATCTGACTTTGCAGTTTGATTTTTATTTAGTTTAAGTTATTCGTTCCACTTTATAATTTTTTGATATTATTAGATATTTTCGGCAGATGCCAGAAATTCACTATTATGCGGTTATCGTGTAGCAGATGCCAAAACTCTGGGAAATTTACAAAAATACCTCAAATTTACAACAAATTTTAGCATAGCATTATTATTTGAAAGTTCTGTCATTATTCCTAGAAATAACTTAATCTATATTTATATATTTATAATTAAAAGTAAAAACTTTTCAAAATATTAGCTCAATATACAATCTTTATTTTGGTAAAAAAACTTATTTTGGTCATTTGGAATTAAGTTAACAGAGTTGATATTATATTGTTAAACATCGCATTGCATTATTTACATAATATATATTTTTTACGCAATCATTAATATAAATAATAATAGTCTTGAGATATTAACTGTGTTTGATGGTACACAGACACACAAAAGTTTGTTTTGACTTTCAAATTATTTGTCCGTGACGTTTATTTTTAATTTAGTGATGTCGAGTGTTTTAATTTATTTCTAATCAATAAAGCTTAATAAATGTTAATCTAATAAGAAACATTGCGGAGAGAGAGAGAGAGAGAGAGAGAGAGAGAGAGAGAGAGAGAGAGAGAGAGAGACTTAAAAGTATTATTTATATTATTAATTAAACGAAATCATTATAAATTTAGATTTGTTGTGTTTTATTTCGTTTAAATTGTTTAAACAATTATAAAGTGACACTACATATAAGCAATAATGGTATCATATGTTTGACTCATAAAAAAAATTTTTATGATCAGTGCTAAAGTATTATTAAAATGTGATGTTTTGAAGTCTTAATATAATATTGTCTTAATAAAAACTATTTCGATTTAAAATCATTCACACTCGTAATCATATTCTCATATATAATACTTT
>JAQGAW010004668.1:0-10593 GCA_034698025.1 Phthiracarus crinitus | reverse complement strand
TCGGACGCGTGTCCTGCGTTACAGCCAAACGCGATTACTTCAGCCGCTGTCCAACGCATTCACATACACATTCAAATAAATTATCAAAATAAGACAAGAATCGAATCAATAAATTAAATAAATAAATCAAACTATACTAAAATAAAATATATATGAAAACAAATGCCTCAAAGGCTTAACGTTAGCTAAAAATTACTTTTAAGTGAAGCGTTTGCGAGCTATCAAAACACTGCGCGTTAACATAACATAACGTTAGCGTCGCTTGAAAATACATTTACATTTCTAGTCATTTCAGTTCACTTTTCAGTCGTCACACTCATAGTATTCACCGCTTCAATACATTTAATCGATTATAAGCGCGATATTATCGGACTGTTATATTTCTATGAATGTTTTAATATTTTGATTTGTTTTATTATTAAATATTTGAAATTAATATGTTAAAGGTTATCATGAAAAAGGATATTTTAATTCATTTATTATTAATAATTAAATTCAAAAATAATTTAGTCAATCAAAAAATTGTCGTTCAAATCCTATGAGTTGACTCCACCTCTAAAATTAGAAATTTTCTGACTCTAACCCCTCCAAGAGCTTCCGACCGTTGTGTAACTATGCCTCATCACCACTCGGAGATCTGTGCTGCCTATTATCGATACTTACACGGGAGCATATTCTGTTGTGTTACGCCGATTTTGATATGCTCCCAATGTTAGATTTTACCCCACAGTTACGTTTAGTTTTCTGAAATAGTCGAGTTATCTCTTATTAATGGGCATAAAATTTTATTATTTAATTAAGATACGTCCTTATTTGAGTTAATTTTTGTTCTATTTTAATGTAAATGAAAAATTAAGACTGAATTTTTGTTAAGTTCATGTCATAAATAGAGAAATTTCTGTTTTAACCGAAAAGTTTTTCTTAGTTTAAATTTCGGTTAAAGTTATTATAATCATTAATTGATTAAAAATAACTAGTTTAAAAGTAAAATATTTTGACCGATAATACCGAATTTGGGGGTTTCTAACCGAAAAAACCGAAATTTTATATTTGAAACCGAATTTCATAAAAATTGAGACCGAATATGTTTTTTTTTGAATAAAAATTAAATTGTAATTTTTTTGGAAAACTTCTTATCAAATAAATTTAAAAATTAAGTGCAAACTAAATATCAATATGTGAAAAGTTGAGGAAGAATTAAAAACATTAGGCCAACACATTTATATTGATACAAAATCATGGATTTAAATGGTGCAGAAATATTATGACTTATCTTTTCAGACATTAATGTAATCTCAAATTGCCTGCATTTTCAATTTGTTTTATTTGACGAAAATATTTCACTAAATTTATACTATGATTTATAGAGCTTCAAAATGATAGCATTTGCTACTATTTTATTTCATACTAAAGAAGAATATGATTTTATATAAGCTCTAATCATATTAAATGGAGTCGTTTGAGCTCCATTTATAAATGCTATTTTTTTGCTATTTTTAATGATTATCGCTATAAATGCAATTTTGTTATTTTAAATGCAATTTTTCCACAATTTTAAAATTTGTCGTTCAAATCCGAAGAGATTTGCAAACCCCATCGAAAAGTCTAAAGTAAATTTTAAAGAAAAAGATTTATCTTACAAAATTTTTAAAAAATTCCAACCTTCTTTGCAAATAGATACTAAAATAGATACAATGTTCATCTGATCATTTTTTTAAAAAAAAGTGAGTAATATAAAATTTTAATTTTTTGAACTTTTAATAACTAATTGATAATTTTTTTTGATTATTTATTGAAAAATAATTGCTATTTTTAATGCCATTTTAGTACAATTTTGCAACAATTTATAGCGCTAATTTGATATGCAATAAATGCTATTATTTTGAAGCTCTATTGATTTATCCATAAAAACATCTAATTTTGTAATATTTTAATTTAAAACATGTTCATAAGTTAAAAACATATCGAAAAGTTTACCGAATTTAAACAAAAATTCCAACCGAATTTATACATTTTTGTGATCGAAATTTCCCATCCTTAGTCATAAATAGAGCCTCAAAATGATAGCATTTGTTACTTTTTTATTTCATAAGCTATAAGTCTGTATAAGTTCGTATGCACACGAATCACATAAAAAGGAGTCGTTTTAACTCCATTTAATATTGCTATATTTGCTATTTTTACTGATTATCGCTATAAATGCTAATTTGCTAAATTTAGTTTATATGCAATTTTCCAAAAAAATTGTCGTTTTAATCAGATGATTTTTGTGTACCCCATAAAATTTCGTTTAAAAAATATGGGGAAATTTTCATAAACTAAAAATTTATTTTACACAATTTTCAAATTTCTTTTTTAATTTATAGTTATTCTTTGATTTAAAGGATATTTCTTTTAGAAATTTATGCTATTTTGTTAAATTTTTGAAGCTATTTATAGCGCTAATTCTATATACTATATTCTATAACTACTATTATTTTAAGACTAGTCATAAATAATTTTTTTCGATTAAAAAACTAGTTTTTTTTGTTAACATTACAAAATTATTTAGTGAAGAAACTTAAAATATTTATCATAATAATTAATTTTTTGAACCTTGGTATTAAGCGATTAACAAACGCTTTTGTAACCTTTTCCTAACGAATTTCAAAGACTATTATGAACTTTATAGTTGACATAGTGATTGAAAATTTTACTCCACTAACGTGAAACGTTAGTCATTATTTGTAAGATTAATAAATATTCATAAATAATTTCAAAATAATCAATGTTTATTTAAAAATAATTTCCAAATTAAAATTTCTCTTTATAAATAACAAATAATCACTATTTTAAAGCGATAATCCTCATTTTCATATTCCTAGAGTTCTACCAAATTCTATTCTGATTATATTTGATAAAAATAGAATCATATTAAAATTTTAGATTAATATTTGTGAAACGTTAGTAGTGGAATGTTAGTGGAATTTGAAAAAAGTACCGTTAGTGGAACGTTAGTACTATTTATTGAAGCTTAATTGGAACGTTAGTGGACTTGGAATTTCTAATATTTTCAATCACTATTTTAAAATAGGGTAAGCAAGTGTTGGTATAATTTTTTTAAAAAATGAATAATTGTTATTATTAATTAATTAATAAGAAATTGTTAATAAATGGCGATCGTGTTCCAGTTGATCTTTATCCCAAATGAAATTGTCATAAAAGAAACTGAAACTGCTTGAAGACCTTGGATTATCTTGTTATTATTTGATCTCTTGGATTGTGGAATTGTTATTATTAATTAATTAATAAGAAATTGTTAATAAACGCAAACATATAAAGACCTAATAATTCATTTATCTTTACACTAACATCGCTAACTATTTAATATTACTAATACATATATACTTTATTAAGATTTAATAGTGTTGTATCGATTTTTAAAATTATATTAAAATCAAAATTAAAATACAATCAAAATACAAATTAATTAAAATTGTTATTAAAAAAATAAAAATCAAAGAAATTTGTAAATTTAATATTTAATAGAAAATTTGTTCAATTTTTAATAATGGGCATTTTAAAAACAATCATATTTAAATTGTAATTCATATTAACTAATTTATGTAAATTATTTATTGATTTAAAACAAAAATTATGATCAAAGAAATGTCAAAGAATTATACTAAATTTTAATTTTCTAAAAGAAAAAACAAAGAATTTGCTTATTATATACATGAAAAATGATCTATTAATATTGCCAATTAACATTAAGAATTTTAACCTTGTTTACTTTATATATTATTATAATAAATAAGTAACATGTCAGTCTAACAATTAATTTACTGAGTATAATACATCGCTTAATTAATAATAAAAGAATATAATTAACGTTTAAATATATATTTTATTAAATACTAAAAATAAATTAGTATTGCCGATTAACAGAAGGAATTTAGTATTGCTTATTAAATACATTATTATTATATATGATATGTCAAATATCAATCTATCAATATATTTACTGAGTATAAAACATCTTTTGTTAATAATAAAATAAAAATGTAAGTCAAAGATTAAAGCATAGAGAACTTACATATTAAGTTTACTTAACCTTTAACTTGTAGATTTAGCATCAAGCTGAATATCAATTTGATTCTTCAACCTCAATATATCGAGATTTAAGCTGAGCTAAGTTTAAGCAAGATTAAGCATTTCTTAAGCTTTATCTATCATTACAAATAACTCTATAAATATATTATTGTTTAGATAGTAATAAAAAAACTAATTTAAAATGATAGTTTAAATTTATATTTTAATAATTGATATCATAATTAAAATTGATCAATTAGTTTTGCCAATTAACAGTTGGAATTTAGTTTTGATTAATATATATTATTAATAGTCACTTATCAGTCTAACAATTAATTTACTGAGTATAATACATCTATTAATTAATATTAAAAGAAACTTATATAAAATAAGTGTTTAAATATATATTTTAATAAATTATTAAAATAAAATAGTTTTGCCAATTAACAGTAGGAATTTACTTATACTTTATCTTATAGAGTTAACTTAAAGCTCAATATCAAATTCAATCTTTAAAGAACAATAATTATGCATTATTATAAGCCCAGCATGCTTAAGCCTTTCTTAATCTTTATCGATAAATTCAAATAACTCTATGAATATATATTGTTTAGTTAGTAATAAAAAAACTATTTTAAAATGAACGTATAAATTTATATTTTAATAATTTTATAATTAAAATTGATAGTATTGCCAATTAACAAAAGGAATTTAGTGTTGCTTATTATATACATTATTATATTAAATGATAAGTCAACAATCAGTCTAACAATATATTTTCTGAGTATAAAATATCGATTTCTTAATAATAATATTATTAATCTGTTACAGCAAACTGAGGGAGAAAGTAGTTAAGACACTTGATTCCGATGCGAAATCAATAGGAAAATCACTCCCTCCACAGTTGTGGACACCATGATAATTGTAACCGTAGGAGATATTATTAATCTGTGACAGCAAACTAAGGTGAATTTAGATATTACTCATGATTCCACAGAGAAATCAATTCGAAAATCACTCCCATCACTGTTATGGACACCATGATTGTAACCGCTGGAGATAATTGAAATATCTGACAGCAATCTGAATGAGAAATTCGATGAAACTAACAAATCTAATAAAAAAAATTATCATATTATCATCACTGTATTAATTATCTACCATCACCCATAGATACTATAGTGATACGAAAATTATATTTCCAAAATTTAAAATTTATTCTAACTATAAATTTATCCAACATTTTATTTACACAATAATGAGTTTTTCTAAAAAAGACTCCAATCAAAAATTCATCAAATATATTTTTCAAAAAAGACTCTTATCATCAAAATCCCTTTATTAATATAAAGAGTAAAGAAATCCCTTTATTAATATAATGACGGCGCACGTACAATCGGACGGACAGACAGGCCGACAGTTATTCAGACAGACGAACAGACATGGTCAAATCCATAAGCTCTCCTTATTATAATAAAATTGAGCTAATAATTATAAATAATTTTTTATAAAACACTTGAATTTTTTGATTTTGTTAAGTAAATAATGTATTTGTTATCAAACTTGGTTTTTATTTTTTTATCGGTTCTCTATATCACAAAAGAGAAAACAAATGATTGCGATTATGAGCCAATTGATTACGTTAAATATTTCATAGATCAGAGAAATTTTAAACAAGATTTTCCAGACCAGGTATAATACTACAGAACACAATAATTTTGTTCGAAATTTAATTTAATTGATTTATTTAAAATATAGATATACGTATCAGAAAAAAGAATTTCAGAAATAAATTGTTGGCTAAAGCCAAATAAATATCATTTATCTGGTGATGAAGAAGTGATACAAAATGATTTTCCATTCATTGAAAATCTTATGACATCAAATGAATTTAGTTGTACGGCAGCTATTATTAGAAGTCAATACCTAATAAAATCTGCCTTTTGTTTTTATGGGTAAGAATTTGTACTTTTAATGAACGAAAATGCACCGCTTTTTTAAATAAAGTTCCATTCCAAATGTTAACATCTGTGTAATGTATAATAAAGCCAATTTAGTAATTAACTGGACTGAATTGTAGGGCAAAAAAAGAAGGTAAACAGCAAAAATCGGTAGAAAGTATATTTATTCCATAGATTGAGCTTTAAACTCCTTAGCTCGAATCAGGATTCTTTAAGCTTCAAAAATCCATTCTAATTACTGTACTTCAAGAAAGTTAATTTTTAATATTTATTAGAAACAGAATGTAAGCTTAAATAACTTAAAATCTTATTTATTTAATTATTATAAAATTTGCATTTCAAAAATCTATAATTCAATTATAATTTAAAATTTTTTAAATGTCTAGTAGTAAATAGTTGTTTACATATTCACATTAACTATATTATGAAGTATAGACTATAATAATAAAATATTTTTTAAAAATGAAAACTTAAATTATATCATTATTATGCTAAATTTCAACGGTTTATTAAAACTTCAATAACTATTATTTCTTTAAATTAAATAAAATTATTTTTAGTATAAATTAAACGATCTGCCAAGCAAAACAAATTTATATTAATTATTTATCGATCAACATGTAAATTTTTTTAATAGATATATATTTTACAGTTTTGTATAAATATATAATTTTTTAACTTAAAATAGGTAATTGTAAAACTTTCTTGATTTGATTATTAATGCATTAAAATATTAAATCACAATTTTAGAACTTTGTTAACTTATGTGAACATTAGTTAATATAATTCAAATAAAGATAAAGATATAAATAAACGTAAAACAAAATCCAAGCCTCCAAATCCATTTATTATTTGTGAAAAATTAGGCTTAAAAAGTAGATATCATTTAGGGAATGATTAAAGAAATAAAGACAACAAAATTCGAATTCCGATATAATTCTTAATTCCGAATCGAATAAAAATAATTCCGATAGAAAAAATTGAATCGAATAATAAAAGCGATTTAAACTAATTTTTACACATTTACAAAAAGTAATCCCATTAATAATATTAATTGAATTATAGAGAAAAAAGATACTTCTAGAAATGTTTCTTGAATTAGTTGATCTATTCAGAAATAATTAAACTTACCAATAATTGAAAATAATAAAACTAAGTTTATGACTATTAATAACTATAGGGATTATTACAATAAATATTTAACTTGAAGTAATTGAAAACTGTTAATAATGTTTAGTGCCAAACCTCGAAGTGTGCTCAGTTAAGGTAAAGTCGGTAAAGGTCGGCACTACGACACGTACATAAGAGCTACGCCTCCGTTAGCTTTACAAAGCACGTCCGCTAATATGTCGCGCCGTCGATCTCAACATCGCTATTACTCTTAAACCGTTATTAAATTACAATTAAACTTAATTATACTTTAATTGTACGAATAAGCTTAAGCTATTGTCAACCATGTAATTAAATTAAAACATAATTTAAACATAAAACATATTGAATGAGTTAACGATATTTAGTCATCAAAACTAATGCTTTATTAAAACGTTTACACGACTGTCTCGCTTCGCGATTGATAACACACTGCTTTACTTAATACATTAATACACTTTTGTGTGTAAGTATATTCAAAGTACAAAACATAATAATCATTAATAATCATTAAATATCAAAAAACATTGAATATTATAATTTGAACTTTAATAGTTCGTACAATAATAGTTTAGGCACACATCACTTGCCCCTCCTTGATGAGTGTGGCAGTAAGTCCGCACTCATCACACAAAGAAGTGAGTGTTCCGCCGCTATATTAGACTAATCACCGGATTTATACATAAATTATGTTTAAAACAATTTTACCAAAATATTAAATATTAAAGGTTTTTCGCCATCCATTAAATATAAATAATACTTGATTTAAGAAAATTATTAAACTTATATTAAATTTTGATGCAAATTTTTCAGACAATTGAAAAATCTTTGCCAAATTGTAAGTTTAAATCAAAATGTTTTATATCACAGATATAAAGTGACTGTAAATGCGTATTCAACTACTAATTTCGTTGAAATGTCACAATATATTTGTGATTAGATTTTTGTATCGAATAAAATCTAATTATTATTGAAATCAAATTATGAATTAAATTGTTTAAGTAATAATAATCAAAAATATCAAAAATAATTATACGAAAAATAAATACAATCGTTTTACGTTTGTTTTAATCGTCAATTTCTCGATCAGTAATGTCAATTCCTTCACTCGAATCGCTTGTTGTTTCGATCTGTTCTTCCATGTCTTCAAACTCTTCTCCAAAATCAATGTCAGGACCGAAAACTAATTTATTGAATGAGATTATATTAATCGATTCATTCCACACAATAATGTACAGTCTAAACCATTAACGATTCAGAATAATGTAGAAAACACACAACAATTAGGTTTACAAACTATTATAACGAATAATGTTTTACAAAGTTGTGAACGATATTTAAAAATTACAGAACTAATACCTGAAAAAAAATTGAAAACAAAAACATTTAATAACGAAAACACAGAACAGATATATACAACTTATTTTTCAGATGATAACGATAGGTATACATTTGAACAATTATTCTCATTCGAAGAACTGACGTCTTCTCAAGAAGAAGCTATTCTTGACTTAATGTGGGAAAAACGACAAGCTTTTGCCAAACATGACTTTGATATTGGACATTACACTGGATCTAAGATTAAGATAATAGCGGATACTATTCCTATCAAAACACTTCCATTATACGAATACAACCGGAAGGATCGTGAAATCATAAATAATTGGATACAAAGCATGTTAGATGCAGGACTGATTGAAGAAACGGAAGCGATAATGGCATCACCATTGGTTCTCGTAAAGAATGAAAATAAAGATGCGAGACCTGTAATCGACTTGAGATATGTTAACACATACATACATAAGCCGAATCATCCACCGATGAATATGAAAGAAGCATTGGCTTGTATGAACGGTTCCGTATACATTAGTGTTTTTGATTGTGTTAAAAGCTTCTACATGTGTGAACTCGACGAATATTCTCGATGGATCACTACGTTTAGGACTCAGGACGGAGTCTATCGATTTAAAGTTTTAGCGATGGGGATCAAGAATGCGCCTTTGGATATGCAGAGAATTATCGATAGTATCTTCTCTAAAATTCGATTAAAGACATTTATCGGTTATATTGACGATTTAGATGTATACACTAAAACAAATTTTGAGGATCATCTTAAACATTTAAGAGAATTTTTGGATATAGTTATTGCGAATAATTTAAAGCTCCATCCAAAGAAATCGAAATTAGCGCGGAAAAAGATTAAATTTTTAGGATATATCGTATCACAAAACGGTTTGGAAATAGATCCACAACGCATAAACACCATTAAGAATATTCAAATACCAATTAACAAAAAGCAACTTCAAAGTGTTTTGGGTGTATTTAATTTCCTTAGAGAATTCATTCCTATCAAAGAGTTATTGGTTCCAATGTATAAACTATTAAGAAAGGATACAAAATATATTTGGACGGAAGAGATGACAAAAAATTTTAATAAAATAAAAGAACACATAGAAAAGGCTCCAATTCTAGAACATAACGATGAAAATTTGGAAAAATATATTCAAACAGATGCTTCAAACTACGCAACTGGAGGAATATTAGCGCAGTTACATAATGATGGCAAAGTTGGAGTATTGGGATTTTTCTATAAGCAACTGAAACAAAACGAATTAAGCTGGAGTTCCATAGAAAGGGAATTATACGCAATTATATATGCAGTTTCTATCCATCGTAAAGAATTAATTGCATCACATTTTACCATATATACCGATCATAAACCACTTTTAGTACTAAACAAGTTGAAGCAATTAAATAACATGAGACTTACAAGATGGGCGGCAATTCTTAGCGAATTTGATTTTACTGTTAAACATATCAGTGGTTCACAAAATAAAATCGCAGATGCATTGTCACGTTTGCAGTTTTCGATTGATTTTATGGACAAATATGGAAACGAAGAAATTAGTGCAGAACAATTAATACACGCTTTGGACAAATTTGAATGCGAAGAAAGTGTTTTTGCCCATAATATAGAAACATATAATAGAGATATTGAAACGATACTACGAGTGTTAGCCATTACTGATATCGACGAACAGCCGTTAGTAAGCATTGAGGATTTACGAAACGCGCAACAAAATGATGATTATTGCCGGAACATTATTTCGCAAATAATTACCAACAATAATCAAATAAAAGCACGATTTAGCTATCATAACGACATCTTATATAAGAAACAAAAAGTTCGTCGTACGAACAATTTTACATATCGTATTGTAGTTCCGATGTGTTTATTGAATGAAATATTACATCACTATCATGACAACAATGGTCATTTGGGTTTCCATAAGACGGAAAATAGCATTCGTACAAAATGGTGGTTTTATGGTTTGCGAGAAAAAGTCAGAGCCTATGTGAAGGCGTGTCATACTTGCGTTACAACAAAAGGCATTCGCGGACAAAAACCATA
>JAQGAW010004667.1:0-10595 GCA_034698025.1 Phthiracarus crinitus | reverse complement strand
GTTTTATAATTTAATTATTTTAATAGGAAACTGGTAAAAATGAGACGATTAATATATTTGAACCTTTACTGGATGATATAAATAGTAATGAGAATTTTTATATAATAAATGAGTTAAAATATATTTTAAAATTTATTTTTAGTGGATCAAGGCGTTCATGATGATTTTAACTCTAACCCGAGTTTTTATTTGGAAAATCCAGATATGGCAAGAAAAGTGCGTGCCATGCAATTACAAACGCAATACAGGAACAGCGATGAAATCGATAAATCAATAATGTGGCGACTTTCAGACGCCATACAACAAAAATCATTGAGTACATTTTATGATGTATATGGAGGTAGTTTCGAACAAAGTACTTCTCGTGTTAGCAAAGAAGTTAAGGTGTTAAATTTTAAATGTTATTAATTTATATAATTTTCTAATTTTACTTTATTTAAAATAGAGAAAACCTTCTCAAACCTCAATTAAACAAAATATTGATACTTTGCACGAAAAGGAAAGAAATAAAGTTGAGAGCTTAATGCAAAAAGTATAATACATATCCTTACAATTAGTTATTATGTTATATTAAACTATATATTATTTATAGGCATCAGTTGACGCAAACGCTTTGCCACAAATAACAGCTGCTAATAAACGTATAAAAACTAAAGCGCAATTGAAATAGAATGTAATTTCTATAGATTTTACAACTCTAATGGCAACTCGATTAACTGGTAGAATAGAAAGACCGGACGAACAACCTGTAGAAATTAGTTCTTGACCCATGATTTTAAATAAAAGTAATCTTAAAGATGGGAAGGCTGTCCCAAAGAATAAACAAAGATCAAAACTACTTAACACTATTGAAAATCATCAAGAGGTTAGTCATTTGTTTTAAGTAATGTATATTATGTATAATATTAATTAAATTGAATTTAATTCAATAAATAAGGAAAATCAATGTGAAGACTGCATCGATATGCCTTTTACAAAAAATGGAACAATTGAACACGAATGCAAAATCGTTAAAAAGCTCACTGACATATCTTATTTAGTTCGTTAGGAAAATCATCCTGACAGCGAAGATAGTGTGTTACACTTTTCGGATATAAGTTTGGAGAATTTAAGAGAGATTAATCAACGAACTGAGAACGCTAGGGAAAACGTAAAAACTACACGTAGAGGTTTTAAATCTTTAAGAGCTTTGTATGACGTTGACGATTTAATGGCACCAACAGAAATTTATAGAATAGATGGTCCTGCTAATTCATGCGTTGATAAGATTATCGACAGATATGTATCCGAAGGAAAATTAGAGTTGTTGGATGAATATGGAGGCGAAGTTTTTAATTTTATTGGGTAAAATTGAAACTTTATAATTTTTATAATTTATTTTAGTTTATTAATTAACTTTTTATATTAAAATATTTCTATAGCACTGATGAGCTTTTTACGGATGACAATGAATTGTTATTTTGAAGAGATGTAAGGGTTGAATGGTCAGGTGAATCCTTAATCGATTTATCTAGATATTGGATTGTAACTGAACTGTTTGGATCAAATTCGACAAGCAGAAAGTATTTTGCTGAAGTTCGCAAAGATCTTGGAAATAGCGATTACTATTTTAAAAGTTTGGATGAGATCCGCGACAAAATGACAGAAAATTCTAGAGATGGAAAATATGCTTTGGTTTTATTTATATCTTTAACAGGTCGTAACAGTAATCTTACTGTCATGTTCGAGTATTATGGTTACACGGCGAAACAGGCTCTCGTTAAATGCATATGTATGAACCGCATACTAAGGAACGATCTAACAAATCTATACCGAAAGATGTCTGCAAATTAACGGCTGCGTGTGGGGCTAAATCGTTACCACTCCGTACTACATACGGTAATCAGGAGGCGTCAAATGATTGCTTAATTCGATGCATTCGATTTATTGCAAACAAAATTGATTTTATGGATTTGGATTGTTTGAAATATATTGAAGAAGACTGGCGTGTACGCTAATAAAATAACTATTTTAAATGCTTAATTTTAAATTTATATTACCTTAAATTATCTTTTAATAATCTAGTAAATTATATTTAAATTTGCAGCCGTAATTTTTACAATTAATGATTTTTTTTGTCATATCTGACTTTTTTTGTAATTATTTGTCTTTTATTATTGTTTAAACCAGTTTATACGATAATCAATATATATTTTAATTATCATTCAATCATCATTAGCACAGTATGAATATAATATTATTATGCTATTTTATACGCATTTTATTCTTAATTATGTCAAAAATAAAATTGGACTTATTTCTATATTTTATTGGTATTTATTTATAAATAATTAAATTTTGAAAATTTTAATAGAAACCAATTTTAAGAATTAATATCTGACGTTCGCAAAGTCAGAATTCAATTATTTTTGGGTATTTTATAAAACATATATCTTTGAATAAAATAAAATCAAAATTGGTTTTGTATCGAAACATTAGTTAATTTTAATTAGATAAATTAATTATTATGATAAATGACAATGATTTAAGAAATATACTTAAAACTGGTTTATTTATACATATTTTTTTTCATCTGAACTCAAATTCTAATTTTGTAATTAAAAATAATAAATAGATTATTCGATAAACCAAACCATAAACCAATAATTCCTCCATAATTACAAAGAAGTTCAATAAAATTCATTTTAGGTGTTTCAACATATGTAACAACATATGGCAATTGTGGAATTAATATCAATGGAATACAATTTTTCTAATTTATTTGATGATGACATCAATTTTGCATTAAAGTGTTTGTTAATACACAATAGATTATCCATAGTTGGACACGATGTTCGAAAATTTTCAAATAATTTGAAATTTATTTTCGATTCGCAAATCTTATTTTTTTAAATATGAAATTCAGAGTTAATTTTGAATGTATTTAATAATTCACCATTATTTACAGGAATACAACCTAATAATTCTATTAAATTCTTTAGAATACGTCTATAAATGTATAAAATATACGTTTCATTTATAAAGACAGAAGTTTTATTTTTCGTTTGAATTAATTTCATTGCATTTGTCTTTTTACTTAATTTTATAGTTAATTTTTTTTCATTACAGTCGCTGAATAATAAATACTAGAATCAGTATATAATGGATCATTAAAACTTATTCTAATTCCAAGACCTACAATATATAAAAGAGATATAACTAAAGATTCAGTTATTCTGTGAACATGAAATAATTTTGCATTGATTTTAAATTTTGTTTCAGATTAGTTCCTATTGATTGTTGATCTAAAAATAGATTTCTTGATATATTAATAAAATATGTTTGTCGAAAATCAAATTTTTGCTTTACTTTATAACTTAGAATCCAAATACTAATATCAAATATATTCGTGCAATCATATTATTTATATCGTACTGTTTCAATAGTACACGATTCGATGATTGATGTCATATTATTATATATTTTATTTACTGTTTCCATACCATAATCATCCAAAACTCGTGACATATACATAATATTTTCTTCAATACCGAATTTTTTTAGTAATGTTTAGATTTTTTTTATACAAATTTAATATGATTCTGCGGTTAAGTTGTAGGTTAGGCTTATTGTGATTTGGATTAATAGAAACCTCAATGCTTGGAATAGTGTTTGCATAATCTAATGAAGTGCGGGTTATTATGTTTGCATTTAAATAATCAATTGTTAACATATATTGTTGCGAAAACATAAAAAAAAATATTAAAATTATTACAACTAATATACGTGAATATTTATAATTATGATTGATTAAAAACGTTGCTATAAAGAGCCAAATCAAATATAATACCAATTTTTCAACGAAATATATGCATACTATATAACAATCGATTACAAACCAAATCGAAAATACACCACCGATTAAACATAAATAACTGATTGTATCCATTTTAGGATAATGTGTAGTATATATGTCTGATCTAAATAATTTCTTAAACACACCTAGACGTTTACTTGCATTTTCATAATAAAATTTATTAACACTTTCAAATAAAATATAATCATTAATACAACTTTTATGACATTTCTCGTGTATTTTGGTTTTATTGCTATAATTATTATTAATTGATAATTAGCTCCAATAACCATTTAACTGGCAATTAATAGAATTTTTCTTAACTTTAACACAATTTGTTTCGTATGGTAATTCATGTAATGTTTCCCTCATTAAATAATGACTCACAAGTATAAAATGATATTTTTTAAAAATTATCCGATTAGCATGAATAAAATTTTTAGGGATTGTATTACTTGGATGTATGATAAGTGAAAGGTTAACATTCTTATTAGTGATAAGAATAATTAAATTAAAATTATTATCATTTGGTTGTTTTGAAGAAACGTTTATAAATATTTCACTGAATAGTAACAAACAATATGGAGAAAAATGAGTGTAAGTTTCAAATAAATTCAATTTTGATGTTTTATACTTATAATATTTCACAGAAACTATAATTTTTATTGATTTTAATAAATATTGAGCCAATGTTTCATTAAAACTTTTATCTCTAAATATATAATTTAAATCGCTTTTACTTAAAACACATACACTAATCGATGGAATCGAATGATTAATGTATTCATGAGTTGTTATTTGATTCACTGTTTTAAATTTTGTGTTATCAATTGTAAATAATATCAATTGATAAATTGAAATCATTAGACAGCAAATAGAAATTAATTTGTTTTTAATGAAATATTTACCAAAAATAATCATTAAATGCATTGTTATTATTTATTAATAATAAATTATTATTACTAGAAAAATATTTTAGATCACTAGTATTCAGTTGTAACAGCAATAAGGACTTAAATAATGTTTTCGCTAAAAGTTTAAAAATAATATTTATTCGTTTTATAATAATTTATTCATAATATAACTGATAAACACATAAATTTATTATGTGTATTGATTTTAATCAAATTTTTTCATAAAATTAATTTTTATTATACGTTCTATAAATTCTGTTTCATCAATTTATTATAACTACAGCACGAGATGTACTTAAATATTATAGTATTATTCAACATAAACGACGGATATAAACAAATGAATAATTTATATGCAGAAAAATATTTCGTTCCGAATCACACATAATGTTAAATAATATATAAGTAAAAGTAGAAATTATTTTAAATATAAACACGAAAGAGAATAAAAAATTAATATTGAGCTTATTTTGTATCCTAACAGTTAATTCAATAGTATATAGACCTGTTAAGACCTATATAGAAGCGTTACAACTCGTGTTTTATTGTCAAAAATTTTAACTTAATTTATACAGTTTAGAAATTAAAGAAAATGCGTAAAAGCGTTATATATCCTCATCTGACCATATAGTGGACTATATATTCTCAAGACATCTCTTAAAAAATGAAATTATCTTTTAAAGTACAGAGTTTATTAGAATTGAAAAGGTCTATATTGCTGAACAAAATATTTCTAAACCACTTTTAAGTTAGTGTTTTAATATCTAGTTTGAAAATACTACTTTCAATAAAATAATTCATCAAAGGTATTTTAGTTTTTTAGATTTTTATTTTGAAATTATTAATTATTAAAAAGATTTATAATAGATTAGAGAAAATATTTTTAATTTTTTTTATTACTTTTTGTACTAAAGCTTATAATCAATTAAAATTTTATCTTATTATTTTATAACAGCTCTAAATCTCAATATTTTCTACATATTTAGATAAAATGTTAAATTATTAATCAATTTAATAATATAAGCTAATTTATTAAATTCCATATAGTATTCAAATTGAATTTGTAATTTAGTAATGGTTAGTTTGAGAAACCAAATCAGTTGTTGCTCTTTCTCTGTAGAAATCAATGATTCTCTGTTATCGATCAATCGTTTAATTTTAGTCAACAATGGAGTAATTGATTCTTCGCCTCCGAATAAAACAAACTCAATTTATGGATTCGGTTTAAAGTTAGGTTTGTGTTTAATGCCTCGGATTAGATCTAAAGTCAAGAAGTTTGTCAATGCCTGTATAAGATTTTAATTGATTGATCCAAACGAAGCTTCTTTCAAATAATGCTGTTTATATGACCATATATTTAGTGGCAATGGTTCTGATATTAGGTTTGTATCAAATTATCCAAATATCTCATATACTTTTTTAAACAGAGATCCAATATTTGTTTCACATTCTCAACAAAATTCTTATAAAACTCAATTTCTTCAGATGTTTCAGCTTTCTTAAGGCCAAATTCAAATAATACATACTCATCCTTCCAAATCAAAACAAATTGTAACATACGAGTCATCAATTCTTTAGCATTCGTCACATCACCGCTCAGTAATTATTGTTCACATAATGGATGTGTTAAATATCGATCAGTTACTTCTTTGCATTCATTTATAATTCGATCGCTTAGTTTAATGTTCGCCATAATTGCTAATTAATCTTTGCTTTTAGTAAATCTATAAAATATAAGTAATATTATTTAGACATATATTTAATACTTTTGGAAAAATATTAATATTGTCAATCGATTCGAAACTCAAATTCTGACGATTAATTAGTTTAGTTCTCTATTTATAAAATTGTTATGATTTCACAATATTTAGTAAATTCACATTCTATTGGCCACAAGTAAATTAATTTATTGTAAACTGTTGTTAAGGCTAAATAAAAGCTTAAGTTCTTAAAATGATTTTATTAATCTTCTAGATAATTATCTTTAAAAAATTTTATAGTTCAAGATTTTAGATCTTTGTTTTATACGATTTATTATACTATTTTAGATCTTTGTTTTATACGATTTATTATACTTAGCTCTCAGTACTTTAAGCTCCCTTTTATATTTATCAAACCCAAGATACGCTTAAAACTACGTTAGTGAGACAATTAGTATTTTATATAACATTGCTTAATGCTAAAAATTTTTATTAATTAAATAACTGATTAAACAAAACATCTTAAATACCACTAATTTTCTTGATATGATTACGACATAGAATTATTTTCGGTTCGACTTCTTATTTCAAAAACATGGTTTTTGTTGTATCAATAAAATAATATATAAAAGTAAGTTATTGATTAAATCTAGAATAGTTTATGGCTATATATTGAAATTTTTGTAAAATACTGTTCTGAACCATTTGTGAGAATATGAACGTAAATTAGAGCATACAATAAAATCAAGTTTATGAAAATCAGCTATTAATGAATAGAAAAAATAAAGAAATGAGAATATAAATATAAAAGCATTTGGTTTAGATTTTTTATAACATAATAATATTTTATTGCAAAAAAAATTCCAAAATATTAAAAATTTAATAGAGTCACAAAAGTTAAAGAAATGTCTTAACTCTTATTATTATCTCATAAAATTATTTTAGCTTTAATAAACCGGTTAATAAAATTCTTGACTGATTTAACAAATGTTTGCTCGATTTAACTGCACTTTTGACTCGATTTTTAAAATTAATTAAAATATCAAATGTGTCTAAATAATACAATTTAAAAAATATTTTCTAATTTCTTTTTTATAATAGATATTGATAACGTAAATATAATTATGTCTTAATTTTTTGTTAACTTAAAAATTAAATTTATATTTCTTATTACATGATTTCTTAAAAAAAGAATTTTAAATTATTTCTAAAAATTAAATAAAGTTAACCGGTTAACTCAGTCTCTTTTTATAAGTTAACCTGTTAAGATACCTTTAAACTATTAACTTTAATTCCACCGTTATTTTTTAATAACTGGTTAACCGGTCAAGTAAAATGTTAACGGTTAAATTATGCATCCCTATTATTTAGCACATGTTAAATTTGTTAAAAAATTAAATTTAATTTAAGTAATCGATTACTGTAGCATAAATTGTGTTTTTTCTTAGACAGTTTAAAAAACATTTTAACAGTCATTTAAGATTGAGGATATAATATATTATATATAATTAGAAAGTTTTATAGCTGTATAAATATCGGTTTTGTTTAAATAATGAACTTTAAAAAATATATTTTAAATTGATATACCAAATAGATAAATATAAACGTTTTTAGAACTTAAGTTTTTATTTAGCCTTAACAACTGTTATCAATAAATTAATTTACATGTGACAAATAGAATATTAAATTTGCTAAAAATTGTTTTAGCATAACTTATTTATAGGGAATATATTTTTATGTATTTTTATATCAAAAACGAGTGATATTTTTATAGTTTTAATTAATTATATGTTCATTTTACATCAAATCAATTAGTTTAAGATATATTTTATAGCGCAAATAATGCATATTTCACGCAAATTTCACCTCTAATATACAAATTTTCATATAATGACGCATATTTAAGATATTGCAAAAGAATCGTCTTTCGAAATGGATGTTTACAGTGATTAAGAACTAAATCCAGAAAATTGACGATCAAAATAGATGCGATTTTATAACTTCTGAATATATCGTCAAAAATTCAAAAAATTGTAATTTAAGTTCGAAGATTTTTGACAAAGGAATGTTTAGTCATACTCGTAAACATTATTCTAAAAAAGAACGACACATTCACAGACTTTCAGCTGACTTTCTAATAGGTTATTTTATTATTATATTATAGGTTATCTGTAAATCAATAGTTCGCAAGATAACAAGATCCTTAATTAACATAAAGAAAGTGGAAATCCCTTTATTAATATAAAGCCTGCGGACACAAGGATGGACGGACAGACATGGTCAAATCCGTAAGCCAAAAATATGTTTGTTAAATCCGATGAGTTTTCGTTAGCTCATCAGATATGAAAAATTTCTGATAGTTACACCTTCTAAGCCATCAAAATCTAGAATAATTCATGCATATTTAAGCGCATATTTTGTATAATTTAAGCACATTTTTAAATCGTATAAAATAAAGTTTTAATAGCATAAAAGTAGAGTTCTTACTTATATAAATAGACAACTAAGCTATTTAAGTTTTTAAACTGGTATTATAAAAATATTATTCCTTTTCATACAAAATCCATTATGAATCCATATTTTTCAGAACAACTTGACCCTAAATATTATACTAGACATATTTTTATATGTCTTACCAAACCTTATAAATAGGGAATTGAAAACCGTTTGACAAAATAGTGCAAAATAGATTGTTAATCGTTTGCAAAAAGTTCAAAAATCGTTCAAAAATTCGTTTGAAAAATTTTTTAATTTAATTATGAAAACAACTCTCAAAGCAATAAAATGTAAAGCTTTCATTATATAAACAAGATCGAAACTTCTGACTTTTCATTTTTAAGTTAAGATAGTCATTGGTCGCTCGCTCTTTTCTATCGCTCGCTCCCATTATTTTTGTTATGTTTTGTTAATTTATATTAAATCATTATAATTTAATGTTTTGTAAGTAATATATTTGATTATTTAAAGCGGCATATGCCACACACAATTTCGGAATATTACATTATTATTCTTTTTAATTTAAACGAATAACTGTAAAAACTTTATTAATCTAGAAAATGCCGCAATTTTATTGATAGTTTAAAATTAAGATAGTTTTTGGTAGTTTGATCTCTTCTATCACTCTCTCACATTATTAACGTTATGTTTATCTAACTTCGAAATTTATATCTAAACATTTGCATTATTTTGTAAGTAATACAGTTGTTTATTTAAATCGGAATATGCCACTCTAAGTTGAGGATTATTCCATTCTTAATCATTTAATTTAAATTAATCTTTATAAAAATTTAATAATAACGGAATATACCAAAATATATAGAAATATGCAAGAAAAACTTATATTAAAAATAAGTTTAATCGGTTTTAATTCTATTTTTTGCCACTGTCTTCAGATATTTCTTCATAAAAGAGCGGAATATGCCGCAGTTTAATGGGTTTTGATTCTATATTTTGGCTCTGTTTACAGATATTTCTTCATAAAATAACGGAATATGCCACTCCGAAAAAAGGAATATGCCGCAGTTTAATCGGTTTTAATTCTATTTTTTGCCACTGTTTAAAGATTTTTTTTTCATAAAAGTGCGGAAAATGCCACAAAAGTTTTAATTTTGCACAACTTTTGAAAAATGAATATTTTTATTTTATCAATTTTTTAATTTTCAACAGTGTATATTTATCGATTTTTTATCAATTTAAAATCCCTTTATAAATACTAAGAAAAAATCAATTAAAAAATATAAACGTATTTACTGACGAAAAGACAGAAAGACATTCCCTGTAGTGTATGTGCGCTTTCGTCACATCACTAATAGTGTCACTGTTTCAAACAATTACTGTATCCGATTGACTAGAAGTACAGTGACTCACATTTCTATTCAATACAATGCAATATTATTAATTGCATATTACATCCGTGTTAATGCTTTAATGTAATGTATTATTAGTCATACACGTGAGTAGTAGTGGTCGTCAATAGCACGCGTTTTAATGGCCGCCATCTCACTATAGTATGAGGTGTTTTTAAGGTTAAAATTTTGGTTTTTGTATATCACACTACAGTGTGATGTATTTTTTTTGGTCCTTCTGGAGCCAAACATAGAAAATGGCGGCCATCGCGCTGTAATGTGAGTTGTTTTTATGATAATA
>JAQGAW010004666.1:0-10597 GCA_034698025.1 Phthiracarus crinitus | reverse complement strand
GAGAGAGAGAGAGAGAGAGAGAGAGAGAGAGAGAAGGAGTGTAAGCTTAATGTTTAAAAGATAAAAAGAAATAAAATTTTAAAAATGAAAGTAATAAGTAATTGTATAGTTTATAAAAAGAAATTACTGAGAGTTAGTACAGGAAATTAAAGCACACATACAGATAGTTACAGAAATAAGTAAAGAAATAGCAAATCTTTAAAAATAAATAAATAAATAATTAAAATATTTCGTTAAATTCGGTTTAAATTAATATGTATTTGATAGCTATTGTCCAGTTTTCAATGTTTCTTATGATGCTTGTCGTGATGATGGTGTTTCTTGTGGTGATGATGCTTATGATGATGGTGTTTATGGTGGCCATGGTGTCCATGATGCTTATGATGTTTATGGTGATGCTTGTGATGCTTATGTTCGTGATGTTTGTGATGTCCGCCCTTCTTGTGGTGTCCTCCGTGATGGTGCTTGTGGTGCTTGTGGTGCTTGTGATGCTTCTTGTGGTGGTGTTTCTTATGATGATGTTTCTTGTGTCCGTGTTTCTTCTCATGTTTGTGCTCCTTATGCCAGTGCCACTTCTTCTTGTGTCCATGACCAGTGTCCTTCTTGTGATGTTTCTATTTACCAATTATATTATTAAATATTTATTGATTATACGTGACAACCAATAAGTAGCCTATGATTACCTTATGATGCCAAGCGTGATGATGATGTTTCTTATGTCCATGTTTATGATGTCCATGATGTCCGTGATGTTTCTTCGCGTGCTTCTTATGATGTCCGGAATGGTCTATGAAAATATTAGAGTAAGCACTGTTGTTTGAAATTGTAATATTGTTTGAAATTAAAAACGATTACTAACGGTGATGCTTCTTATGGTGATGTTTCTTGTGTTCGTGATGTTTCTTATGATGCTTGTGATGTTCTAATAACAATTAAATCAAACAATTAATATTTTCAATTTTAACCAAATATAGTATTTGTTTTCATACTGTGATGCTTTTTATGATGTTTGTGATGATGTCCACCATGTTTATGGTGTCCATGATGTCCATGCTTTTTGTGGTGCTTTTTATGATGTCCTCCGTGATGGTGATGATGATGACCAGCGGCTGTATCCAAATCATCAGCTAATAATTCTCGTTTATTCCTTTCATGAGTCAGATCTTGATCGCTGTTTAATCTGTCAAAATCAACTGTACTTTCGGAACCAAATTGAATATCTCGATGTTCGGCTTTTACATGAGTTGGATCAGCACTTGATAATTCGATTTCTCCGTCAACCAAATATTTATCGTAATTTAAACTAAAAGCTGACACAACGCAGCAAATTGTTAGCAAAAACGCTGCTAAACTTGACAAAAATTTTAACCTCATATTTTATATGAGCAATAATTTAACAGAAAATAATTTTTAAATTGAGTTAAGAGTCAATTTACTTTTTCTTAAGACACATAGAAGAGTAGAAATGGAATGATATTTTGTGAGCACTGGTCTGATCTTATATACTCTAATATTCGACGCTTTTTTAGTGTGTATTCATTTTTTAAAAGTATAAAAATTTTCTTAATTAATTTGATATTACCAGTTGTTTTCACTTATTGGCCTCAACCTTAATTTTTTATCGTATAGATGTTATTATTTGATGTATACTGATTGCCTCTAATGTCATATTTTTTTAAAAGATTGTTTTGCACTAATAATTTTTCGCTTATTTCGTTAAACAGCGGCAACAGTGAACCTTAAACTGATACACAAAACAAGTTATAATGCTTTTATTTTGAAAAAGTGCTACTATTTTTATTTTTGTTTATTTTATTATGCTTTCAATTACAGTACACTATGCGGTTATCTGACTTCTAATTGAAGTACAGTACTTGCACTTTTGTTATATATATTTTCATAATTAGAGAAAATGATTTTTTTAAATAAAATTTACTAAACTTTTGTGCTGAAATTTTTTATTTTAGTGGCCTCTTTATTATAATCTAAAAATTAATTTCTAAAAAGTTTAAAATAAAATAAGTTTTTTGGGTATATTTTGACCGAATTATTAGGAATAAAATTATAATTTATATTTCATGAATATTTTGATTTTTAAATTATTAATATGGAAATGATAGAAATTATTAATATAAATATTTTTTGCTAAAATTGTTGATAAAATATTTAATAAGATAAGATATTTAAAACTGAAGAGTTCGATGCAGTTTTAAGTAAATCGTAGAACTGAAAAATATACTAAATCTAGATTATGGAGAATTATCGTTCTGTCTTGGATTTCTTATATGCTATTAATACCGATTAAATGCTAATTTAATTGTTTCTATTTCAATGATAGACGTTTAATGTCGAAAAATTCTTTTATAACTTTCACCTTTATTCAGCTAATATCCTGAAAATTATGCGATAAAACTTATTTACCGTTTCTCTTAAGTGTTACTATTACATTGAAAATAAAGCTTATATCTTAACTGTAATATAGTGTTATTATGGCGTAAAGATTAACAGTAATCTTGCAAAGCTCGCAATTATTGCAAGAAAGTATCATTTCGGGAGATGTAAAGCGAAAACTTTGCAGATGCGTTGAATTGTAGTGAACATAAGCATTGAACTGTTACATACAGAATTTAATGCTCTGTATGTGATCATTAAATTAAAAACAAAATACTTAATTGATTGCGAAATTATTGTTTTCTAATTTACATTTGTTTATCAATGTTATTTGAAATATCTTACTGGCTATTTTGGATATTGTAAAGTAATTTTGTGAAAATAATAGTTAAAGTAAATATAATTCGGTTTTGGACTTAACTTTTATTTTTTATAAAATATCACAATCTGTAAAGTATAAATTTATAGATGTTTATCTTATTATGGAATTATTTCAGTTTTAGATTTAAGAATGCCTGATACTTAAGTGTTAAACATCATAATTTAAAAAGTTTAATATAATGATCGAATTTTCTAATTTTTTCTTTTATAAATTAGAAAATAGAGCACAAAAATAAGTGACATGGGGAGTGTGAGCGAGATTAAAGAAAAAATATGCGGCAATGTAGGCAATGGGAAAAGATTAAAAATGCGGGATCATATGGATTTGTGGAATTCATTACTTCGAGTTTTCGAAATCTCATATAATAATTCCACAAACTTTTAATTTTTTAAAAATTAATATTATATTTCTTAATCTTTCTGTTAATATTTATTTATTTATACTAGTAATAACTCCATTGAAGAATTTGTGAAATATAAAAATACTAGAGTTTTAGCCCGACTTCGTCTGGAAGAAATGGTTTGAAATTAAAATAAAAAACTCATTCTACCAATTAACACCTGACCCAACCCGAATTCACCCGAGCCCATTGACCTCACTCGAACCCACTCGACCACACCCGAACCCCATCTCAACCCTCCCGAACCCAATCCCGTCCCACCTGGACCCCAACCCACCAGATCCACCAACCAGACCCTCCCTGACCCCAACCTGACTCACCTGAACACTATCTTTTCCTTTTTCGACGGTACATATTAATACCGACTGGTTCGGTCTGTGGTGTAGTGGGCTAACGCGTACACCTGTGAGCACTGACTGGTGTGGGTTCAAAACCAGTGAGCGTCGCATTAAGCTTCTCTCTCCCAATCATCTCACACCTTAGAGGGCAGACGCGATTGTGGGTTCGGCGGTGTCCACATTAATCTGTGACCGCAGCTCTTCCAGCGCTATCCGCCTCGATTGGTAGAAGACCCCTTCTCATTGAGAAGCCAAATGGATAGCACTCTTCCCTAGCTCGGAACAACCTGAATCGGCTTCGAGTACACACTCGAAACTGAAGTCTGTAACTCATAGCAGACAGACTTCGGGGGTAAACACAACAACAACAATACCGACTCGAGATAAAATTGTGAGAATTTTCCGAATAAAGCACTATTTTTATATTCTGTATATCAAATTTTTATATTTCTAATTTTAATAATAATGGTAAGTAAAGTAAATCTCATTAAAAAAAGATAATATAGTAGTGGTTATAATAGTTAAGTTTTAATATAATAGACCAGCTAAGGTTTAACTTTCTCAGTTAAATCAAAAAATATAATGTTTTTCTTAAACTCTGAAACCTTTCAGCTCTTTTCTAACTTGCGTTCAAAAAATTCATAACTTTTTAATTAAAGTTATGCTTCGTGTATATCTTATTTATTGAATAAAACGAAACACTTTTAACAAAACAATAAATAAAGTGAGACCATTGCGAGTGTCAGTTCTTGTTTATCATTAGAATTGAATATTTTCTAAATGAAAAAATGTGTAGTTTTATATTAAAAAACTCCTAAAATAAATGTGCATTAAATCTGATATAAAAAATTCAATTTTTTATCGATAAAAGCTTTAAAACCCAATTTCATGAACATGTTTTTAGTTTAATCAAATTATTTTCTAGTTATAATTTAATATAACAAACATAAAATTCCACTTAAATATCCATTTTAGAAACAGGATTATTATTTTAACATATAAAACCTTCCTTATTTTTACGTAAAATCATTATAAATTAGTTGGATTAAATTAAGCAAATTAAATTAAATTATTAATTAAAAATAAAGCAAAATAATTAATTACATTTAATTACATTGTTCTATACTTTTAGATTTTTTCAAAATCAAAACTTTATCTTATGATTTTAGTTTCAATTCATTTAATTCTGTGCATTGTGTTATTTATCGAACAATATTGATGAAGAAAACAAAAACAACAACTAAAACAGGATAAACTAATAATAAACAAATAAATAATTTTTAATCATCTTTCATATCATTTCCTCCGAAACACAGAGTCAATTATGTTGAAATTTGACAAACATATACCATTTAAAACTTATGTGAGTTTCAAGCTTACAACTCTTTTTTATATGATTTGTGTTAAATCTTGCAGAACAAACTTTCAATTGTTGGCAGAATGAATAGAAATTGTTGGCTATATTTTGGCTATCATTGAACATTTCTCTATTAGAAATATGTTAAGAAAATGTTTACAAAACAAGCAAAACTAAGTTTACTCGTATTTTCTTATATGCTTTAAAAAGAAGAAAAATATTTTAAAGAATTAGATTTATATTATGAAATATGCGCCATAACGTTATTTGCTTCAAAGATTAAATAAATTTTGTCAAATATAAGCATATGATTAGTTTGTATGATTATTATTAAGGATGAATTGTATAAATGTGAGTCAATCTCTTTTTTAACATGTATTTCGTCTGTTCATCATCAATATATTATATTTTTCTAAGACGTTAAATAGAGTTGCAATAGAATAGTATACACATATTCACTCCTAGTATTGTAAATAGGAGTGTGAAGTGCATACAATGTCTCCGAATAAATGTGCTCAAAATAAAATACTGCATCGTTAGAATTATTTATATTTTTTGTTTGAGCCAAAAACGAAAGATAAAAAAACGTAACTCTTGATATAACTCAAACGAAAATAAAAATACTTAAAATAAAGAATAAAAATAAATTCAAATGTTTATTACTTTTTCTGCTTATTCATAAGTTATAAATAAATTTTGGAAAACATTAACCAAACTTTGTGCTATCTTTAGTTAAGTAACTAAATCAAGGGTTATATTTCTTTAATTCAATTACAGTAGTTTGTCTGCAAAAGGAGAAAAACAAATATAAAAAATAATTTGGTTAAACATTAATAATTTTAACTTAATTGTATTTTATATTCATATTCTCTTATTTTGAATTAGTCTTTACAGTAATTACCTTATGTTTTGAGATAAGTTTTTCAGCAATTAAAGCTTTTTTGCTTAACAATTATAAAAGTTGTGGCATCTATTTTAAAATTATATTTTTCATTAGAATAAAAAAATACTTGATAAGTATTATAAAGCTTTATTTTTCAAATTAGATTATAAATAAATAATATAATATAAACTTTAGTACAGTAACAACAATATTATAGATATACAATATAATTAATTAGCACATAATTACATAAATGTATATATAGAAAATTTTCATTAATTACTATATAATCACATTATTTTAATTAATTTGTTTGTCCATATTTTTAATTTTAAATCTCAATTTCTATTGAGATTATCATAGATTATCATTTATCGAAAAAGTTTTAAAAAATTGTGCAGCGCTAAGTTATTCAAAATTAATCTATATTTATTTAAAATTAGTTAAAATTAGTAATATATGAATAAATAAACCGTATATAATAAGTAAGTGGACCCAATTAAACATAAATTTCTATGCATTTATAAATCATATAATTATTCTTAGGTTGTTATTACAATTGTTTTCATAAATTAGTGTTAATTCATTAAAGTTTGGATCACTTACTACACAAAATAAATCTTTTTCCAGCGTATATACAGTATATGACAACCTTTACAATTTCACAAAAGAATAATCTCAAACCATATTTTTTCAATTCAAATAATACTTTAGTTTTTGAGTTGGAATTGAAAATAAATTAGTTTCCTGGAAATAAATACGTAAATCCAGTAGTATTTCCTTATTTATATCAGCATGTTTTCCTTTTCAAATTAAGTATTACTACTTTTTTCTTGTAAATATAACATCTGTTTTTGACTATTATTCTGATTGGTAATACATATCTATAAATCAAAACTACAATAATTATGTTTAAACAGTTGTACGTACAGGCATTTAAATCATAAATTAAAAGTGAAAATTGTTACGCGGATTAAAATAATAATCAAGAGATTGATAATCACAATATCTTTTCTAATTATACCATATTTTGTTTTGATAGCAAATTTTTGATAGCAAAACATGTTTAGTTGATTTAGTGAAACATATATATTTATATATAAGCTATGAAGTAGCTAATAAATTTTCAAAATTAACTAATTTTAAAAAGAAAATAAATTATTCAAATTAAATATCCAGTAAAAAATAAGACCAATAATATACATTATTTCCGGATTGAGAATATAGAGACCTAGTCATTTACAATTAGGTATCTTTAACCCTTCAAAAAAACATTTACAATTAAAAACTATTTTACAAAAATTAATATATAAACTCTTATACATTACTAAGGTATTGAAAAGCATTAATTACTCCATGGGATGAAGATGCAGTCAATTTATTAAAAGATTATATTTGCCACAGGAAAGCGATTCTATTAATTTTAAATTTTTTAAATTCGATTTTTGAGTGAATACATTAATTTCTAAATAAAATTACGCATCAATTTTGTTTATTGTTTTGTTTAAAAAATAAATTATTTTTAAGATAAGAAAAAAATTCAGTGAAATTTGTACATCATAAGTTTCTTTTTTATTAATCTTTAAAATTTTTATGGATTTTAAACTAATAAACAATTTTCACACTTTCTAACTATTTTCAATACCCTAGAAATTATTCTAAAATCAAATAAGAAAATAGAAAAAATAACTCCTTGGTAAACTAGGTTACATACTAATGAGTAAAAAATATATGATTTAATATTTTCATCAAATTTATAGTTAAAAATTTTCTGAAAAATATAATGAAAATTTTATTTGTGGCGCACTATTCAAAGAGCTAACTTTTGTTGACGTATATAAATTTAATACATTAATTCATTATCTATGAGCGTTACATCTAATTTAATATAAAACTTTATAATATCTTTATATTATATAATTATGATTTTTCAATATCTCAGATAATTTAACAAACACTTAAACACTCAAAAAACAAGTAAAAGTAGAACCTTTTCGGTTTGAGTTAAACAATAAGAATAATCTTTATATAAGAAGTACACCCAAAAGCCAATAACAAAAACTGCTTTATCATTATTTACTTCAACCGCTGAGTGGCTATACTTTATCTTCAACGCCGCCATCCTTTAGATGACTGGCAGAGTTATTTACGGAAATCGCGTTACAATTACCATTGTCAGCAATCTCTTGCAGCACAATCGAACATTTCTTTTGATTAAGATTAGTGGTAGCGGTGACCATCGTATCTAATTTGGTGTCATTATCGTTCACTGAGGAGCGACGTCTTGCGAGATTCGAGGTGTCGATCGGACGTCTGCCGCACAAATGAAATATGTAGCAAAAGAAGTGTTTGGCACCGTTTCGAAACGTAGAGTTTAGCCAACAATAGATGAATGGGTTATAGCAGACAGAAGACATTGCGAACCAATGGCACTATAAAGACGGGGAAACGGAAATATTAGTTCTCGTATGAGTTAGAATTCATTAACACATATATGATCCTATATATATGAATGCGTTTAGCATTTACGAAGAGTATCGATGAATTTACTTTCGGATTCATTCTGTTTAAATATGTTTGTCACGTGACACCCTTGTGAGTTCAACTTTCGTTTTCGAGATAAGCAAATATAATTCTCTATTGGTTAAGAGAAATCTAGTAATGGATTCTCAAGCTGAGCAGAATATTCTCCGTCGATCTTATTTTGTTGTTCGTTTTTTCTCATTTTATTTGCTTTTTTAGCCACTCGTATATGAGATGGCAAACAGATTTTAATGCTAGAGAAGTGTGTTTTTTTCATGACGTATATAAATAAGAAAAATGAAATATGATTTATGTCAGATAAAAGTTTTTTTCTGTTGTTGTCGTGTTTCTGTTCGTTTTTAAAACACTTGATAAGAGAAAAATGTGTGTTATATCTTAACAAAAGTTTTGTGTCGACGCGACTACTTGTGGTGTTAAAATTGAAAATCCATTTTGTGGCCTAAATAATACACTTAGACTATACCTGTATATGTGCTTGCGTTGAATTATATTTTATTGATCACACTTTTTAATGTCGAACACAGTAGAAATTCTTGTTTTAATGCTTTTTATTTTTAATTTTACACCATTTCTGTTGTTAGAATGGTGTAAACATGTTTTTGTTTATCGGAGTTATGAGCAATGTATGTCGCATTATATACAAACAAAATTAAAAATATACTATAAATAGACTAACGTAATACTAACTTCGCTCAAATAGTTTTATACTCAAGTGTTAATTCGGCAGAAGAAACGCCGCAGAAAAATGAACCAATTTTCTAATGTATAAATATCTTGTCTATACGACAAACAGCAAACTTATAATACAGTATTATAAGTTATATACTCTCTCATATAATATATAAGATAACTTATAATAGATGATTATAATGCCTAAGACCTCTCGTGGGAATTTCATCCATTTGTCATTAGATCGGATGAAAATTGACTGGAATAACATTTCTTTTAGCACTAAATAAAATCAGGGATTAATTTGTCAAACATATTTATACTTCCGTAAGTCTAGATTTGATATTATTTTTATTTATATAAGATATAACAGTCTTGGTATTAGAAAATAACAGTTATGTGATTAGAAGAGGAAATTATAAATTTATAATATGTATCAGGTTTTACGATATCCACTTCAAGCATATTTTTGTGTATTGAATATTAGTTGCGAGCTCTCTGTGTGTATAAGTGATTAATTATCTTTGCATATATTATTTCAAATTATATTTCATAGTTTCATGTACTGATAGCGTGTTTCTATAGCGAGAGTCGCAATAATAATTCACAGTTGACATTATTGTTAGCTCGCAAACACTAAATGCATGCATGATATGATGTTGAATATTGATTAAGCTAAGGTATATCACATCAATTAAAATTCTGAATAACTTTTTGCTATTTTGCTCTTTGGAATGATTAAAATAATTAAAAACACATTCGCAATGTATTTTATATTAATTATTGAAACAAAAGCTGATTAATTTGAAAATATTTGCACGTTTGTTATTTTTATCACTTAAATTTCTTCTATTTATGCTTAGTTTCAGTATTGAAATTAAACTTTCACTGAAGCAGTCTGTGGTGGATTAATCCATCAAAAAATAGTCGATGCGTTAATATTAATCTTATATTAAACTCAGTGTCACATTTGAAATTGATTTTCTTTACTATAGCAAGACATATACGCGATCAGCCTTTATAGTATCATTAAAAACTCGTTAGAACTTACGCTTCTTTTCCAAACTTTAACTTTAAATTAAATACAAACTTAAACTTAAAGCATAAGTTATAGATATTTTGAAAACATTTATTTTTAGAAAATGTTTTGTTGGGATAGAAATTTTGTCTATTATGCATTTTTATAAAGTTACAATATTTTTCTATTTATAATGCTCATATACTTAATTTTTAATTATTTTTTAAATTAAGTTTTTAAAAAAGTGTTAAAAATTTTAAAATTAATAAAAAATAAAGAAATACTGAGAAGAATTTGTTAAACTTTGTAAAGTTTATAAGAAGGAGGAATAACATTACATTATTCAAATTGTTTGCATTTAAACCCAAAATTGTGTAAAATTTGATTTTTATTGCGAAGATTTTTACTCAATTCTCGATTTAAAATTGACTTAACTATTACATGATATATATGTAGGTTAGCTATAAAAATATTTTAAATAATTTAATAATGCAAATAAAATTGAATTATAAAAACCATATTCAATAAAAACCAATACTCATAACTAAAGCTAGGAAAATATTTTATTTTCTTATGTGAGAATATTGAATATGATATTTTCTTAAAAACTAAAAT
>JAQGAW010004665.1:0-10597 GCA_034698025.1 Phthiracarus crinitus | reverse complement strand
CCTGCTTAGCGTTAGCGCCGCATAAATCTCTAATCCATTCAATAAATAGTTCCTGATTTTTCTTCAACACCAATAATTGACCTAAAACAACGTAAGCCTATGAATTCAAAAACAAATTTATTTCTAAAAATGTGAGTCATTGAATTTGTCTTACTTTGTCAAACCCTTTGGCTTCGAGTCTTTTTCCGAGTACTTCTCCAATGCCTGCTAATTCTTTGACCGGCTTTTCGCCCATCGGTTCGGAAACGAAATTATGATGTTTTTGTGATGTGTTCGACATTTTTATAGGTTATCAAGTTACAAAAAACAAAATTAACTGTAACTGTAAGCCAATAAGAATGCGTTGAGTCACATTATACAATAGACCTTTCAATGTTTCCAACAAAATATTAGCTTATTTATTTGGAGTAAAATTCGACTTCGTTTATAAACATTATTTGATTTTCATTAAGAACTATAAATTTTCCTTTTTTAATTATATTAAATGTAAAATAAAAATAATGATAGTATTTATAAGTTTTTTTATATTGCTAGATAATTAACAAAAGTTGGTTTTTACCTTTTTTCAAATGAATTTTTGTTCAAACTTTGTTTTATGACTGAATTGACAAAATATTCTTTTGAAAAATTGATTAAAAACATATTTCTTTTCTACATAACATTGCCACTAAAATGCTATTAAGTTCATGTGAAACAGGAAATAGCGTAATAAGCAAATTTTGTTTATGTCCGTTATGTTACCGCATGCGCTATCATAGTTATTTCCATACGGTAAAGCATATCATTGTTTTGAGTAACAGTTACAGTTGACAACATGTAATGAAACTCTTTAATATAGAATAATAGAGTACATTGATTTATGTATTAAATGTGGGCAGCAATCACCGCGGGTTTCTCTTGTGATTTTAATGATAAGAAGTCAATGATTAATAAAATAATTTATTATAATGTTTCATATTTGTCTTACTTGTGTTTCATTGGTATATGGCATGCACTCTATTATTTTATTCATACTATATCAATAAAATTTTCAAAATTTATTTTAATTGATGAAAAGAAGTCAAAGGTTTTATTTCGAAAAAAAGGTAAAACTATTAAATTTTAATTTTAGTTTATTCCAGTTTAATACAGATTAATCCGGTTTAATTAAGTTTAATAAAGTTAAATCCGGTTAATATTATAAGAAAAAATTTAAGGTTTCTAAGATTTAAATTTTATTTTTAAAAATAAGGCAAAAATAAAATTTAGAAATTTATAGATTTTTTATTATTATAACATTATTTATATAATCAATTTGATATTTTACTTCAAAACAAAAAGATAATTAAAACAATATTTAATAGTATTACGGATATTATTATCTCTCATAAGTAAATGAATTGTGTAAAACACATTTTGTCAGACATAGTTGTTGGACAATATGTGTTTATGTATTGTAAGTGAATGGAGATATAAACAAGCGATAATAGTAACATTAGCGCTAGAAACGCGCAACTCATCAAAATTAAGAACAAATGATGATTGAATTTTAAATAAAAACGCAGCATTTTTGTTATATATTATTATTAATTATTTAAAATATACTTATAATTTTATCCAAACGAGTTTTTACCCAGACTGTGAGTGATGTCAATTTTATCGTTTAAGCAAAATAATTTTTGATTATATTGTAGGGTTAGAAACTTAATAACATTCAATTTAAACTTAAAATCAATTTCATAATTAACAAAATAACAAGCTGTATTATTTATAATTTAAAAAATTTTATTGTTAAGATAAGTTGGTTTCGAAATATTATTGAAAATTTTACAACAAAACACGCAAACAAAAAAAGTATTAAATTGAATTCAAATGTTATATAAATCTTTGAATAGAAGTCAAATCGGTTGAATCTAATTGAATCCGAATTTAAACTTAAAGAATAAAAATATCAAAAAACAACATAAAAATATCACATAACTTTAAATTTAAGGAAATAATTAGGAACACCTTTATTTTTTTAAAATGATTTTCCGAAAATTATAATTATAAAATTAGATCAATAGAATCATAAAAATTTATAAAAGAAAGACCGGTCCACGGTCATACTGACATTACAAATCCATTAGAAAAATTTGACAAAGTGGCTATAAAATAAAATTGGTTACGATATTTTATAAATAAAAACTTGTTACTTAAATGTTAAAAATATAATTTTTTCACTAGGAAGCTTATAAATAAAAAACAACATAAGAATAATACTTTTTATTCTAACAATTTAGTGAAAAGAACTTTAAATGAACCCTTTCTTGCAAAATTTTTATTTAAAAAAAGATTTCTTTATTTTTATCATTTTAATTTTACAAACAAAATTATAAAATCAATCTTATTTCAAAACATTTATATTAATGCATTAAAAGATATTATTTTTAATATCGAATACCTATTCCATTAGTTAAAATTTTTCATAAAAGCATTCATTAAAATAATTTGAGTTTAAAAAAATCTAAATAAGTTTACATAAAAAAAACTATAGTAACTTAAAATATTAAATAATAATTAGTAACTATTAATTACATATATAAAAAATTTTCTCATTTTATAAAACATTTATATAAATACATAATTATAAAATTTTAAATTTCAGTTGCAAAAGTAAAATTTTTAAATTATTAATTTTTAATGAAAATGATTTTTGTATTTATTTAAAGCTTCTAGTTATTTTTGATGATTTAAACAATAATATTAGCCATAATTTATTATAAATATGTCCAAAATTAAAATTATCTTCTTTTCATATTTTAAAAGTTATACTATAAAAATTATTAAATGTAATTAATCTGTTTTCTCAATTAATTTAAACTTAATTTTTCAAGTAATAATTAAAATTAACCTTAAAAAATTTTTTGAACATATCAAAATTAAGGCGTTTATCATTTTAGCAATTATACTGACTATCAACAAATAAAGACATGTATATTATGATACTGTTTTTGCGCAGAATCAATTACTTAAAATTATTTTTGACTTTTATGTTTTTTGTAAACTATTCATATTGGCATTCAATTTTTAACTAGAATTGATTTACTTTTTGAACTTCATAAGTTTTATTATATTATTTTTTTGTAAAATAAAAAACCATATCAATAAATTATATCGTCAACATATATTGTTATTTTAACCAGCTATGTCAGGAATTTGTGCAAAATGTAATAATTCAGTTTTTTGTGATGAAGAAATAGTTTTTAAAGAAATCAGCTTCCATATAAAGTGGTAAGTACTTTTATTATTATTTAAATTAAAATAAGTAAAAAATGAATAACTGCTTTAAAATAAATTTGAAATAGACCTGATTTTTTTCTTTTTTATTTATAAATTGTATTATGACAATTACTCTCTTTTTTAAGTTTTTATTTTATTTTTGTTTTAATTATTTTATAGTTTTGATAGTAGTATATCAAAATATGGATTTGTTGAAACAATAAAAAAACCACAAATTAGCGATAGAATTAAAAATTTATTTGGTGGAAGAGAAACACCTCCTCTAATTCCAAATGAATCATTAATACCTGAATTAAATAAAGAATTCATTGAAATTAATTTAGTTGAAGATAGTTCAAGTCAAAGGCAAAATATATTTTATTGGATGAATGAAGGACAATATTTACAAACTGAGGATGATTTTGACCCAAAAGATTTTTTCATTTCGGGAAATGAAAACGAAAATGAAAATATTTTTTTAAAGTCTAAAATACCTTATTATAATCCATATGCAGTTCATCTTAAAAAAGATAACAACTTTTATTCAACAAGAGAAAAATTTTCATTGAGCTGCATTCAACCTCACAGCGTTTTCAAAAACACTAAACAAGGCAGAGAACTTTATTATGAAGGGAAATTGGGTTTAATGGACATATATAGAAATTGGCGTTTCCGACCCTGGATAAACGATAACGGGTTACTCGTAACAGATATTGATTCAAACTTACATAAAACAAGAGCATATTTTAATGAAACAAATATTGAAATTACTTTACCAGAATACAGAAAGGAATTTTATTCTATAGAGGTATACAATGAGGTGATGAAAATATGCAATGAAGATAACAAATTACAAATAGAAATAAACAATTATTGTGAACTAATAAATTCATCAAAAGTTCGTAGAGAATTTACTCAGAAAGAAAGAAAACAATATTTATGCGGATTATGTAATATTATTGTCCACTTACCAATAGTATGTCAGGACAAAAATTCAATAAGTGGTACTCATTTATTTTGTTATTGGTGCATTCAAGAATTTATCATAAAAAATGAAATAAATATTTGCTGCGAAATGCATATTGTTGATTGTCCGTTTAGGTGTAAAAATTTTATAAGTATTTCTAATAATAAACGTCCACCTTTAGAAGATCGTTATAAAATCTTAACCTTTTCCGACAACTGCCAATCATGTACTGGACGTTTTTCAACATCAAAATTAAGAGAACATTTTTATGATTGTTTAGATAATTCCAATAATAAAAAGTTAGTCAAAAAAATTAATCAATTGAAATTCGAAAAGGAAAAAATAAAAAAAGATGCCGATAAGAAGTATCAGGAGTTAGAATATAGTAAATATCTTGGAAAATCCGAATTGAATAAAGAAATAGAAACTTTACAAAATGAACGAAGAATTGCATATGCCAAAATTGATATGTTAGAGAAATTTATAAATAATAAAGATATTAAGGATAACAAGCAACCGAAAGATTGGAAAAAGTCAAGATTTTATTAAATTTAAATATAGCATTGTTGTTCACTTTAATGAAATTGTTAAATTCAATAAACTATACTAAAATTTTTTCAGAATTATTTTCCTTATTTTCGTCAACAGTATTATAAAAAAATCATTAATAAATCAAAACTTTCTTCAATGAATCTCTTTAATTTTGTAAACTAATAGTAAATTTCATTATTTTTAATATAAAAGAGGTTAAATAGTAAAATTTATTATAATTATCATTTATTACAATTAAATTACTTTAAGTATGCATTTGTTTTTATATAACATTTGATGTTCTCTTAATTTCAAAGTTAATAAAAGATTGGAGTTAATAATTTAGAGTATTTTTAATTCTGTTAAATATTTTTTAATATTATAATACATAAAATGTGAAATTTTTATATATAATTATAGAAGACGTATTCAATTATAAATCCACTTTAAATTAAAATCTGTTATAAAATTTTTAACAAATATGTTATGGTATGTCTAAAGTAAATATCAAAATTTCAAAATTGTTTAATTATTTTCCAAAATAAATTAATATAGCCAGCTATTATGTAATTCATCTAATATAATAAAAGTCGGCCATTAATTTTGATTTAATTTCAATTATAAAACTTAAAACAAAGAATTAAAATATGTATCAAATAAACGATTTGAAAAAAGTAAATTAATTATTTCAAAATAATAATTCAATATAAAAGTAAAATTATCTATTTAAAGGTATTTAGCAGAACATGAAATGACCGATTAAATTTATTTAATAATTGATTTTTTCGATAAACATTAAATTAGATAGAACGATATAAATATAGATTTTATTACAATTAAGAATTCATATAAACATCATTCGTTCAATAAAAGTTTTATAAAATATTTAATTTTTGATAATAATCAGAGCTTAAAATTTTACGTAAATACATAACATCTATTTTGTGCAAATAGCACCTAAATTATGTGAATAAGCAACAATAGAGTTAATTTATACTAAATTGGATGAATTTACATATTTACATATTCATACATATTTTAATGTACTTACTTATTTTACAATTTATAGAAAAATTATCGTTTTAATCTGAGTAGTTTTAATGACCCCTCATATTTCACTCAAATTTTAAAATTTTTTAAAGTTTTGAGATGCGTCTTTTTTCTAATTTGATAGATTAAAAACTGATCCAAAAAAATTCAATGAAAAAAATTTTTGATCCAAAAATTAAAATTTGGTGCAATGAGATAAAAACACGACATTAAATATGTAGCATCCGTAAAATACAATTAATATGTTTTATTGTACATATTTGAATAAATATTTTTCGATTTTTACGTACTGAAATCATCTGCTAGTGTATATTTTGGGTATTGAATAAAGTACGTCCATTCCTCGTAATATATTTGGCTTGATGTATTTATTGGTGTGGGCATCTTTATATCATCAATCTATATTTCGTTATCTGTAATTATATATCTACTGTTTACTTGGTATGCTGTTCATTAAATTTATATGTCTCGTTTTGTGTTTAAACATTTCAACTTGTATGACATAATTGCTTCAATACCCATTATGTTTGACTTTCAAAACTGGTTTAAACTCTATTTCGAATTTCACATGAAAGTCAATATTTCAATAATACCTCATCTTATATAAAGCTCTTTAAAAGGTAAGAATAAACATTTCTGTTTAGGAAATACAGTTTTTAAATAAAATTTCTTACATAGTTTTAAATATGTATCATATTATTTTTTAAGCATTTATTCATTCATGAGTATTGTTAAAAAAGAAATATATAATAAAATTAATTATTAATAAAATTCTAAAGTATTATAATATTAATTATTATGATAATTTGAAATTGTTATTTTTCCAGTATATAATAATGTTAATATAATTTTATAAGTCTTCGCTTTTCATTGATTCGTTTTGTCAAAAATCCCTTGGATTTTACTCGTTGGTGACCTGTATCCTCTTCCTTTTGCAACTTTACTCTCGAGAACTAATTGACTTCCTCTGATTCCATGTATGTCTTTCAATTTTTCATCGTTTTTCAATTCAATAGCTCTCGAAGCTAGTTCTGCTACATCTGACATATCGACGTTTGTTTCGCGTTTCATTTTACCCAACACTTGTACCATTGTTTCTATATTATCTCTTGTTATGGAAATATTGCTCATACTAGCGATGGTAGCCATTTCATTTTTTTCCTCGTATGTTTTGTTTATTTCTAATTCTTCTCCTTGTGCGCACCCAGCCTTTTCGGAAATTTCAATTGTGGGCAATTCAAGCGATGCTCCTAAATTAAGATTTTCGAGGAAATGTTCAATTGTATGGCGGCGTCCCTTGTCTATTGTGAGATATGTAGAATGATATTTCAAACGCGTCAATAGTCTGTGCATTCTCAAATTATCGGTCATCCGCATAGCATACAACAATATACTAACCGCATCTCTTATAAATTGCAGAGTGAAATCAGTTTCTTTACAATTGCGTATCGCTGCACTCCAATACACTAACTGACGTGATAATCCTTCTCTTTCAGCTGGATTTGACCACCAAACTTGGCGATACAATTTCATCTCAAAGATTTGATTGACAATTCTAAAAGCGCCGACTTTTATTAAATAAGAAACCGTATCGAGTATTTGGACTTTAGCTGATGTATCTATATTTATATGATGAACGTCTAATCGTGTGAATTGGTTGAACACACCTGACGTTTTGCTTACCAATATCGTTGAATTGACATCTTTTACAAGTCTTAGAACTGTTTCGATATTGTGAAGTGGTATTTTATCTACCAATTGACGAATGAGTTCGGTTGGTGTTGAATCCGTTAATGCCATTAGTGGGTGGTATAAAAAGCATAAATACTCTGCTATTGTCGATTGATCCCATCCATAATTACCGAAATCAACATCTCTCACATATACGACTTTCGCCTTGTTTTGAAATGATTGAATTGCCAATTTTAACGCGTTTTCGATCGTATATATTGGCCATTTTCCAGCTTTGTGTTTGTTGATTTTGTGGCTAAAATATATTATAAATGAGTCGTTTATTCTTCCATATATTTCCTCCAAACTAAAGATCCAAATCGGGAGATGTTTAACATTCTCTTCGTTAAATTCTTGTATTTTAATGGCACTCATTCCAATACAACTTGTTATTTTACTGAAGTTGCTTTTAGTAGTGAAAATTATTCAAACGTTCAAGAGTTAGTTATGTAAAGTATTTTCTTTATTGAGCGAATCACAAATCGGAGGTTGGTTAAATCAGTTTATTTATTTCTAAGTAGTTCACCTTGAATAAATACATAATTAAATTTATTATACTCCACTGCTTCTATAAATTCAATATTCAATAAATAAATTTTAAAATTGTCTTCCTTTTATTCTCTTTATAGACATTTTAATTCTAGTTATAATGTTCCGAAAAATTAAGACTTTCGTGAAATAAATAAGATTTTAACGAATATTTTTTACTATTGCAAATAATGCAATATCCATTATATCCTTTTAGAATAAGTCCTAACAATTATTTTAGAAGCAGTTGGGATATAGGTTTATTTAACATTGTTGATAAAGAAAATAATATTATAAAACAGTAATATAATTTCTATAGATCGCAAATTTTTATTTTATTTTATCAATTCTATATATTATTTTCATAAATATTAGATATAAATAATTTAGGAGAAACCTAAACTTTTTAAGCAATCAATCAAAAACCTTATTTTAATGAATTCTTTCAAAAATTAGTATATTTAATTATAATTTTTATAGATCTCAAATTTTTATTTTATTTTATCAATTCTATATATATATAGCTAGAATATTATATATAAATATTTTTGGAGAAACCTAAACTTTTTAAGCAATTAATCAAAAACCTAATTTTAATGAATAATTTTAAAAAATAGTATTTATAATTATATTTTCTGTAGATCGCAAATTTTTATTTTATTTTTTCAATTCAATATATTATTTGTAAAGATATTATATATTAATATTTTTGGAGAAACCTAAACTTTTTAAGCAATCAATCAAAAACCTTATTTTAATGAATATTTTCAAAAATTAGTATATAAAATTATAATTTCTATAGATCGAAAATTTTTATTTTATTTTATCAATTCTATATATTATTTTCATAAATATTATATATAAGTATTTAGTAGAAACCTAAACCTTTTAAGCAATCAATCAAAAACCTTTTTTTAATGAATATTTTCAAAAATTAGTATATATAATTATAATTTCTATAGATCGCAAATATTTATTTTATTTTATCATTTCTATATATTATTTTCATAAATATTATATATTAATATTTTTGGAGAAACCTAAACTTTTTTAACAATTAATCAATACTTTATTTTGATGAATATTTCAAAAAATAGTATTTATAATTATAATTTTTATAGATCGCAAATTTTTATTTTATTTTGTCAATTCTATATATAAATAGCTAAAATATTATATATAAATATTTTTGGAGAAACCTAAAATTTTTAAGCAATCATTCAAAAATCTTATTTTAATGAATATTTTCAAAAATTTATTATATATAATTATAATTTCTATAGATCGCAAATTTTTATTTTATTTTATCAATTATATATATTATTTGCAAAAATATTATATATAAATAATTTTGGAGAAACCTACACTTTTTAAGCAATCAATCAAAAACCTTATTTAATGAATATTTCCGAAAATAGTATTTATAATTATAATATCTATAGATCACAAATTTTTAATTTATTTTCTCAATTATAATTTTATTTACAAAGATATTATATAGAAATCTTTTTAGAGAAATCTAAACTTTTTCAAATATTAATTAAAAACCTTATTTTGATGAATATTTTACCGAATTAGTATTTATAATTATAATTTTTATAGATCGTTTTATTTATTTTATTTTCACAATTCTATTTATTATATGAAAAGAATTTACATAATAATCTTTTTAGAGAAACAAACTTTTTCAATAATTAATTAAAAATCTTATTTTGATGAATATTTCCCAAAAATAATTTTTAAAATTATAATTTCTATAGATCGCAAATGTTTATTTTATGTTATCAATTCTATATATTATTTGCAAAAATATTATATAGAAATATTTTTGGAGAAACCTACACTTTTTAAGCAATCAATCAAAAACTTTATTTTTATGAATATTTTCAAAAAATAGAATTTATATTTATAATTTCAATAGATTGCAAATTTTTATTTTATTTTATCAATGCTATATATAAATAGCTAAGATATTATATATAAATATTTTTGGAGAAACCTAAACTTTTTAAGCAATAAATCAAAAACCTTATTTTGATGAATATTTTGCCGAAATAGTATTTATAATTATAATTTTTATAGATCGTTTTATTTATTTAATTTTCACAATTCTGTTTATTATATGAAAAGAATTTACATAAAAATCTTTTTAGAGACACATAAACTTTTTCAAAAATTAATTAAAATTCTTATTTTAAAAATTAGTATATATAATTATAATTTCTATATATCACATATTTTTAATTTATTTTCTCAATTATAATTTTATTTACAGATATTATATAGAAATCTTTTTGAAGAAACCTAAACTTTTTCAAATATTAATTAAAAACCTTATTTTGATGAATATTTTCCAAAAATAGTATTTAAAATTATAATTTATAAAGATCGTTAATTTTTATTTTATTTACTTAATTCCATTTATTATTTACAATTATAATATATAAATAGCTAAGATATTATATATAAATAATTTTGGAGAAACCTAAACTTTTTAAGCAATCAATCAAAAACCTTATTTTAATGAATATTTTTAAAATTAGTATATAT
>JAQGAW010004664.1:0-10599 GCA_034698025.1 Phthiracarus crinitus | reverse complement strand
AAAACAAGTGGTAAAACCTAACACTTGATGAATGCCTAGATTATCACCAATCACTGAATTTATATGGACTTTAAATACGCGATCACGAACTTCTAACCCATTGTTCATTAAATTTTTAATATCGATTAAAAAATTTTGGCAAACAGATCCCAAACTTGAAAAATCCACATCTTTTCGTTTTGCTATTAAAATCGTCGTAATATCCGAGATTTGGGTTTGATATTTGTAATCAAGATTTGAAATGGTATAGTAAACCATTGTTAGCTTATTTTTTTGGGCCGAACCTCCAAGTGGATTAGCCATCCCTACGTCATCGATACCGATTTCAAGACCGATATCATTCGCGTTATATTTAAAATCCTTATAGTTTGTACAGTCACAATAATTACGTATTACACGTGAATTATTTGGAACTTTTTGTTTCGTTAGTTCATTAAATATGAAATCATTTGATAACAATTTATACAGTGAATGTTTAATTGGAATATAATAGCACTCACTGTCTACACCCATTCCGATCGGTCTAGGAATTATAACATCATATTTATCTATTAAAAATTTATCCTGTTTTTTGGTCGACTTAGTAATTGTTTCTAAATCACTCACAAGACACTGAATGTTTTCAATTTCATGGATTTCAACAATCAATGGCAGTATGGTTAAAAATATATCGTTTATTTTTTTGCCAGCTAAAAAATGTTTATATTTTAGCACTGCCATCATTGTAATCCATTTCTCTTTTAATTTATCTTCTAATGATATTGAATTATTAGAATAATTTGGTAAATCAAAATTTTCATTGTTTGGCTCATCATAGTTTTCAAAATCATCATTCAATTCACTTTGATTTGATGTAAAAAAATTAGGATGATTTCGACTTATATGTTGTCTACATTGCGTATAAGACGTTAAATCACTTTGACACCGGTTTATATTACATTTAATTGTTTCATTATCATTCCAATGTCCTTTTAAGTGATCATAAAAAAATCGTTTAGAATTTGATATTTCATAATTACATAGTAAACATTTGTATGAAAACATTGTTAAATAATTTGAAAAAATAAGATTTTGATTTTGATAGTAAACAGAACTTGTGATTCATTAACTCTATAGTGATAATGATTCATAATTTTGCATAAATTCAATTTTATGAATAGATTTTCAACTTAAAAGTCATGGGATAAACCAAAACTTAAAGGTTTATAGTCAAATACAAACTTATGTAATAAGTTTTCGATATAAAATGAGTTAAAGTGCGTAACTTTAGTTCATTTCCTTTCGTGTGTTGCATGCTTTCGTTTGTGTAAAATTTGAGTAAATTTTTAAAACACATTTATAAAAATGTCGGAAGAAAGATATGTTTTAATTGCCAAACTTCTTACCGAAGCTGGTAATAGTGTTACACCTCCGATCGATTTACTGTCAAAATACTCCGCTACTTTCGAAGGTTTTTAAAAATTAAAAAATAATCGATATTTTAGATAATTTTTTGTAATTTTTATTATAAGCTAATTCAATATCCGATTCAATCTTCGATCGAATTAATGATAAAACACTGATTGAATCTATTGGAATGGTTTATGGACATCGAATTCTAGTTTTAGAAACAATTAAAAAATTCAAAACCACTGGTGCAGACGTGGATACGAGTAATATTTAAAAATTTTATTTTATTAAAAATTTTGATTATTTTTAAAAATTTTTAAGCTATACTGCAAACGCAATCGCAATCGCAATCGCAATCGCCTTGCGATCAAAATTATCAAACAACATTCAAAGTGAACCCTAAGGATGTCGTTAAATATCTACAGAAACGGGAAATGCCATATTCATACAAACCTCAACTTTCTGATCAATCATTAAAATTTTTAAGTTTGACTAAGAAATGGGACCCACTTAATGAACCTGATAAGCCGTATCAACGGATTGCACGTGAAATTGCGGCAGATCTTAGTAATTACTTTGAATATGGTGTGCCCTCAGATATACTATTGTGGATTTTGTTAAATTTTGCACGTGATTATCCACAAGTTGCTTGTGATAACAATTATGGCATTACTTTGTTGAAAAACAAAATAACTTATCTCTTTCGAAATAAGAGACCATCGACCGAGAGGGGTAAGAAAATTAAAGCGGAAAAAAGGAAATATGAACAAACCGAAGGTTCAGACACTATTCAACGCAAAAAAGTGGCTAAAACCGATAAACTCACTACCGATAGTGAAGTTCAATCGGAATCGACTTCGAGTCCAGTTCATATTCCAGTTCATGATTTCGAAACAGCTAAGAGGGCAGAAGAGTTAATTAAGGATGGGATAATACCCAGTGCGCAACATTGGATGAAAATGAACGAAATGGAAGTTAAAAAACATCCAGTTTATAGAAATTATCCCATAATACGAATACCCGGTGGACAAAAGTATGTAACCGATGGGCAACCGATCACACTTAATGGGAAAGTGTATAAAATTAATACAAAAATCGCTCCTTTTGGTTACCCACAATCGAATACTTTGACTGCCGAAGAAATCGCACCGCAACTACCAGATAGTCAGATTCCTTTGGTTACTACTCAATCGATTGAACAGTTAATACTTAAAAGTCAAAAGATAGGTAAAACTCAACCCGAAATTAAATCACTAACTGAATCGGTGTCTGAACTTGGAGTTAATTCTCAAACTCAACCCGAAATTAAATCACTAACTGAATCGGTGTCTGAACTTGGAGTCAATTCTCAAACTCAAGTAAAATCAAAACCGCAATCGCTATCTAAACAGAAACCGCAATCGCAATCTCAATCGAAATCGAGATATGACTCGAGATGTAAAATTAAATCAAAAACTTTTCAAAAATCACAGAAAATAGCGGATGCATTAAATCCAAAATCTAATAAATCTCGAAAAAATGTAAGTTTGTCGCCTGAAAAAGTAACGTTTGCGCCAACAAATCGTAAGGAAAATATAAATCCTAATTCTACTTATTCTGCTATAAGTTCTTTAGTTAAAAAATCCTCTAAATATAAATCTTTTAGTACTTTATTAATGGCTAATCCTTCGTTACGTTTAGAGGCTGATTTCGATCAATTTGTTAGATTAAAATTAATCTCAAAAAAAACATATAAAAAGTATTTCACAACTTATGATACGCTTTACGATATGTTTTTATCGTGTGGTTCGGAATTGTTTGGTAAATTGCGACAAACTTACGAATTCCCGAATTTTGCTTTAACTCAATTTAACGATCGTCCAGGTATTGCTATAACATTGATTTTAATCACGCAAATCAATATTATATTTAACAATTATTTTCATAGATTCGGTTAAAACTGTTGTTTCGATAATACTCATTGAAAACATACTTAAGTACGATAGTATTTTTTTCACAACTACTTCGTTGCCAGTTTTAAGCAAAAGAAAGATTACAAACTTTGTTTGTGGCGATTCAAATGAAAAGTCATTTAATCGGTTTATTGAAAACGGAAACTTTTTGGGTTCAATACATTTGGATAATTCGCTATTTTTTGATGAGAAAATAGCAATCGATAAATGTATATTTAATCTATTTGTAGCTCATTTTGCTTTTGGTATAGAGTATGAAACAGAATTGTTTATCGCAATTGAACGCATGTTCTGTAAAATTAATTATACAGATTTGACTCCCGATATCAGTGATTTGATAAAAAATGTAGTTTAAGTCTATTTAATATAATTAATATAAAATAATTTGTAATACGTTTGTATTTTTAATCATAGTTTCGATTTGAATAGAAATTATGATTAATTAATTTTGTTTATTTTGTTTTTTATAGTAATCTTATTTTTCATTCATAATTTGTTTATTTAGTATAATGTTTTTTGTTTTTTTACTATTAGCTTATATCATATTGCATAATCATTTTGTTTACTATTATTTACATCACTCAATTAAATGTGTAAACTGAGTGATATCTTATTACATAATATCTATATTATATCATATATTTTGATTTTTGTTAAAATAATTCCTGTTATTATCGCAATAACGCAATATAATGCATAAATAAAAATAATTAAATTGAATTTTGCGCTTACATTTCGTGTCCAATCATTCTGGTAACGCACAAAAATGCCTAGTATTTAACGCATTTTTATGAATAGATCTTTAGGTAAAGTACTGCATAACTATTTTGCAGAATTTAGGTAAAATAATGCCTAAAACGGCCGGTAATGTTATTCACTTTTTTTAATTAAAACATACGTAAAATAATGCATAATAAATTCATTAATTTAATTCACTTTTATTAATAATAAAAAAAGTAGAAAATTGCTTAAAAACTCGAAATTTTTATTCACTATTATTAATCAAAACATATTTAAAATAATGACTAAAACGTCTGCATTTTAATCATTTTATCGAATTAATAAATAGTTACAATTATGCTTAAAAAGTCGAAAATTTTATTCACTTTTGTTAATTACAAAAATTTATAAATATGCCTAATTTTTAAACAAAATTCCACATAATTATAAAGCATTATAACACATTCCAATTCACGCGTTTAAATGAATATAGTCATCTGCTGGCATAAACACTCCTCTGTTTAAACGCCAGTGACGTAAAAACCAAAACTAGCTCTCATTGGTTAACGTTTTTGCCTGAAATACACACTGTTTTGTATTTACGTAAAATTACACATTTATGAACGAAAATCACTTCGTGTCACAACTGGACGCATTATTATGCGTATTTGTTAGCATAAAGTTTTAGTGTGCAATGCGTTTCAAAACAATTCAATCGTTTTATATTCAATAAACAAACAGAACTTGTTTTGTCTGATGGCATAACTTTTTTCGCACAAAATTATTACAATCAAACAAATTCATTAATAAAACAATTGATCACTAATTATGGCAAAGAAAATAGAGTATCAGTTGTTAACAATTATCGATTAAAATACGTTTTGGAAAAGTGTTAATATTAATGAAATAATTATCGATGGATAACATATTATATGTGTTAAAACTATTAATATTATACGCGATTCATGTAAACAATTATATAAATTAATGATTGATGCGAATTCTTTGTCGAAATTATCAGAAAAAAATATGAAACAATTCTCAGAAAAATGCCTCAAAAATTTGGAATATATTCAACTGTTTGTGAATACAAACCAAAACATAAATACAAACTCATTGTTAACACTCATACGATTATCACCTAAACTTAAATCTATTTATAGTAATTGTACCATTGATTTAGACTATAATAGATGATTGGGAATAGAAAATAATATTAAAGTATTACATACATACGCGATATTTGATAAAAAATTTATTGGATTTATTGATTTATTCAAATACCGATTGAAGCGATTGAGTGTTAGATTTAACGACAATATTAATTGTGATTTGTTAATAAATTTGTCAAAATTTGAAAATCTTGAGAGTATTTATTGCTCTTTTCTTAATTGATCTGATGGTAACGATAATTATTTAAATATTTTAAAACAAATTGGATTTTATTGCAAAAAAACAAAAATTGATATTTATTTGTGGATTAAATTCACCGTTTTATTCGGCATTAAGTGTTGGATTTGAATCATTAGAGAAGTTATATATCCATAGTTGTTTTAAAAGTGAAAACATTGATTTATTGAAATATTATGTGAAATTAAATTCATTGAAAATACATAAACCGAATATAATTGAAAGAAATTTTTTAAATATTCACTTATATTTACCACAATTAAAGTCTATTGATATCCAAAGCGATGACAACACTACCAACTAATTCAACAAAAATGATGGAACATTTGTCAAAATTGTCAAAACTAATCGATTTAAAAATATTTTGCATTCAATTTTATCACAGCATCTCTAATAAAGCTGTTCTTACGTTTATAGATAATAGTTTGATTATCAGAATAATTGTTATTTATGCTAAAGAGACTAATATTGATAATTGTACTGTATTCACTATTATATTCAAAATGCTAACAGAAAAATAAATGTTTGCGTTAAAGTTAGAAAAATCTTCCTTTTTTGCTGAAATAAATGAAACGTTTAGATTATTTGCTAAATTTATATAAAATTTTTCTTTTATGTAATTTCATTATTCTTTGGAAATAATCGATTTGCTGTATATTTAAAATTATTTTCTTTTAACAAAGTTTTTAATTTTCTCTTTTTGTTAAATTTTTTCAATTTTTACATTTACTTTCTCGATTCAAACTATTGTTATTATTTTAATCTCTTATTATTGTATTGATAGTCAATTATATTAATAAAGCTCAATTGATAATTACTTTATATGTATGATGTGTTTTTCACAAATTATTTCTTTACAATCAATATTTAATGAGTTAGAGTAACATTGATCGCGTAAAATATTGAAACTTAATACCGAATTGTATAACAATAATTTAAAATTTACCTCATGTCACACGTTAACGATCATCGAGTGAATCATGATATACTAATATTAATGATGTTCGCATAAAAGCAAAATGTGCTTAAGCTTAATCATTATCTCCAAAAATTGATGCATCATAACCAGACAGCGGATAAAACAAGAAATTTGGTGGTTATTTGGGAACAAAAATTTTAAAATTTGGTGGTTATATAAAACATAATTTTCACTACAAAAAGTTATTATTCTTTATAATTAAGTTTTTCAATACTTTCTTCGGTTAAATTAATTCTTTTTAAATCAATAATATGCTTAAAAATTGTGAAACTTTTTTTAACTGAAGCTGAGTTTATTAGTTGCATAGATATTCAATGTATTTAACACCAATTGCACTAATTTTAGATTTCAATGATGATTGTATTTTAGGCATAACTGTTTTTAAAATTTACATTTTCTCGATAAATGTGAAAAAATATTAACTTTCAATAACTATTTAAAAACAAATACTAATTTAACGCGTTTCTTCTAATAAAAATTTAAATAACATTAAAATTTGGTTAAATAAAGTTACTTTTTAAAATTTTGGTGGTTATAACGTAATTTTAATAAATTTGGTGGTTTTGGGGTTATTTGGGATTTAACCAAATATCCGCTGTCTGGTTATTATTATGTTTTGTCTTATAAATTATAAGACAAAACATAATAATAACTAAGTTCACGTATCGATACTTTCGGAAACTGTAACAAACATTGTTGTATATCTCGTATCAATTGTTTAATTTTATTCCTTTGAATTTTAATCACAATAGACCTGTAAAGCGATAAAACAAATCTTAATAAATCAACAATCAGTGGTAATCTTCCATCAATTGTTTGAAAAATAGCGATAAATGTTTTGAAAGTGAAAAATAATAGTAACCACAATGCAATGTAATGCCATAATAGAATAAAATGATTTTTATTAATAAAACATTATTAACTCTTAATAGAATACAATCAATGCCTGCAATACGCAGACCGACTATAGTTGACTATATGGAGATATCAGATCTCATTTGAATTACCGTATATTGTTGCATTAAAAGCAAGGGGTTAAAATTTCTTTGAGAAAATTGACTGAAATTCTATGAAAAGTCTTTTAAATTTTCTTTGAGATTAATAGCAAAATTCTTTGACGATTCTTTTAAAAAATTAAACTTTTTCAAAATTCTTTGACGATTCTTTGAAGAATATACTATATGACTCTAAATCAGAACACATATAATTGCCTCACTTTCTTATCTAATAATGTTGTTAATATGAAAAATAAAATCCTTAAATAATTATTTATATCAATGTTTATGATAATTATGAGAAATTCTTATATTTGTTCGGATTCAACCTCTACTCATTAGAATTCCATGAAATAATATAAGATTTATATCATTTATATCCCAATAAACCGCTTCCCATTTCGCCGCCAAAATTGATTGCATTTCGCCGCTTTAATAATTTTCATAATTTATGAATGAAATTATTTTATTTTATTGGTCAGTACAGGTCAATAAGGATTATTATTATATTCAAAAGTTAATTATATTTCTAATTTAGAATAATATTAAATATTGTTTAAAGTCTTGCTAAGTAAAATAAATTGAATAAAATATCGCATAAAAAGTTCTATTTATTTACACATCATTATCATAAAATATCTAACATATATTAATTATTTCATTCTATAAGGCTGCGATTTTGCAGACGACATTAAGGGAAGCGGCGAAATGGGACTAAACCATATCATAAAGCATCTCGATATGAGATAGCTTTTCAAAGTATGGAAATGATTTGGTTGCCAACCAGCAAGATTAAACTAAAATTTGCTCAGTCTTTTAAATAATATTTCAATCAATAAGTTTAAAAAAATTCTATCAAAAATTTATTAAGAAAATCATGATTAAACAAATGTTAATGTTTTAAATACTGTAATTCATATACTGATCTGTAATCAATATTTCGATCAGAAAATGTCAAGAAATTTAGATTCTAGAATCTATCTCTTTTATAAATTTTAAAGTTTCTATTCTGTAATTATTTAAAAAAATTTTAATAGCATTACAAACTGTGGTTCACCATTTAAATTTGAGATTTCAACCAATGAAAACCAATGTGTCCAACTGTCTGTTGTTCTGGGGGTTTTCATTTTTAATATCGCAGGTTGATCCAAAATCATCAGATTTAATTAATTCTAATGTATGTCGCCTCCACATGTATTATCGAATTAAATATTTATCCGAATTTATAATAGTCGAGGAGAAACATTTTCAACATTTTAAGGCTCATATATTTATGATTTTGAAAGAAAGATTTAAATAAATTATAATAATTTCAAAATTTTATATCCAAATAAAATTTACTTTTTACTTAATTAATTAAAATTAAAAACAATCCAATATTAATTTAAGCAATTAAAGTAAATGTTTGCCGTATAAAAGAGTCAGGAAATAAGAAAAGTGAACAACAAAAATAATTCCAATGTATGGTTTAGACTGCAATCTTACGAAATCTTATTTACAGAACAGAGCATTGATATACAAAATTCTTAGACTTTACGCTGCATTTTGTTTCCTAAAAGATTTTCCTCGTTTATTTCATAGCGAAGCAGTTCTTCTATACTTTTATTCCTACTTTCATATAATACAGTAAACCTGAGAGAAAGCAGTTTTGTTTTTTAGAGTTTTGAGTTTTCACGGTTAGCATAATAACTTTATGCCTTTTCATTTTTGAATTTAGGATTTTTTAACAAAAATTAAATAATATTAAACACAATTTAACACGCTTTTTGTATATTAGAGTTTAGAATAAAATTTCAAAATAATTCATTACAAATTCACATAAATCTACTTTACCATTATATTCCATAATTTAATTAACTCTTCTCTATTTCAATAAAGCTGCTATCATTTAAATTTTTATTAATTAAATAATCTGCTGGTTCTTATGCTTAAAACTTTTTTTGAAAAAAAAATTAGTTTTAATAATCTTACGTTATATAAACCTCTTGCACTATGAATTAATTTTTCAATTCTTTTACTAAAGAAACAAACCGAACAGAAGACATACAAAATCAAATACTCAAGACAAACATTTTTGTTCAAAATGTGACAAAAACAAGATAGATAATGAACATTCATAATTATCTTATTTTGAATAATATATTTAGCTAACAGTGTAAGTCAATAGAAAAGTAAAGATTTTTAGTGTACTAAATATTTTTGGCATTTAAAAGATTGAGAAACTAAATATAGTTTTAATTTTGCACGCAGTCAGCACTTTTAAAAATTATTGATAATCAAAAAAAATTTATCGAATTATAACACATGTTGTAATTAGTACGTCAGTAAGCGTTTTGAGAATGACGACTAAAGTAAAAGTTGTTGTTCAGCTTTCGTGGAGAGAAGACTCTGAAATCATAAAAAATTTTGGCCCGAGCCCGACTAAGGTCCGAGAGGATGAGGCCTGGCCCGGCCCGAGCCCGATTATTTCTTAAAACGCAAAGCCCGACCCTATTTTGCCCGACAAGTCACAACGTACGCCTGATTAAATAAAATTTTTTATCGCTCTAATAATTTTGATTTTAATTTTGATTTTTGTCAGAAAATCAAAATCAAAATACGAAATCAAAATTGAAATTTTAACAAATATCAAAATCAAAATACAATCAAAATTAAAATTCTTCTAAAGTCAAAATCAAAATACAATCAAAATAGAAATTTTGACCAAAAGCAAAATCAAAATACAATTTAAATGATTATTCTGTTAAAAATCAAAATACAATCAAAATAAGAAATGTAAAAGCGAAACAACACTACTCAAAACCCTCAGTGAAGAGAAAATGTTTTAAATTATCATAAGTTTTAAAGAAAAAAAGATTTTACCGAAAATTTGGTTTTTCATCAATGATTTAAGAAATTAAATTTGTTTGATTTTATTTAGATATTTTGACGTTAGTCGACCGGGTTCTGGCGCTCTTCAGTTCATATGTAGTATCGATTACTTTCTTGGCTTTTGTGTTGGAAACATCTTTTACGATAAAGATATAATAGAGCTCAGCAATTTGGTAAATGATTATACATGTCTCGCCAATGATCTCATTTCATTCCCAAAAGAGTATCTTAATTTTGAACTTAAAAACTACGTCATTACTTACTCTGCACATCACAAATGTAG
>JAQGAW010004663.1:0-10600 GCA_034698025.1 Phthiracarus crinitus | reverse complement strand
CTTTTACTTCAAGTAAAAGAAAAAGTAACAAAATTCATAACTTTTACTTTTACTTTCAAAAGTAAAAACAACACTAGCTCAAGCTTAATGTTTTCAGATTTCATTGAGATTCAAGCACAGCAAAATTGAGATTTCTCCCATCAGTAATATAATGCAAAAGAAATACTTACCAATTCAGAGTTTATGTCGTAACCATAGTTACACTCCGGTCGGAACCTCTAGGGGGGTCAGATTCTGGAAATCTCAATTTTTAGATCGGGGTCAAAAACTCATCGGATTTAAACGACAATTTTTTTGGCCTTTTTTTCCTAATTTTTTCCTAGACACAAGCCTAAACCACGAAAAATCTAGAAATTAAAAAAATACATCAAAAAATTTGTATAGCAAACAAAGATAATTTTTGATTACCTCACATTTTTAGATTATTTCTGTGATGGTATTAAAGTGGATGTGCGCAAATAGGGGTTATCTCTGTTCAATTTTATATTTTTTTATTATTTTGCCGAAAGCAAAGTTTTTATTTAGTTATTTATCTTAATTGTAGCACAAAGATACAAAATACTTAAATTGTTATATTTTATTGTCACGAGTGTTTAGATATATCGAATGGTCATATGATTTATGAATTTTTTGTGCAAAATATAGCAAGTTTTTAAAAACTAGTTTATTTCGATCTTATGCATGGATGCAGCGAACATGTTTGGGCTCTAACTTTCAGTAGTTGTGCTTTTGTTGTTCAAGCTTTCTTTTTTCATATTGTATTAAGAAGTAAAAACTTTAGATATTCATATTTTAAATGGTAAACTCTTAAGTTAAGAGTTTGAGATTTTTAACCTATTTAGTTAAAATAGGACATTGTTAATATTTTATCTATTTTAATAAGATTTTTCAAGAAATTTAAACTATAAGAAATCTATTAAGTTAGAAAAATAATTATTTTGTGAAATTTATTAGAAATTTAATTTTTAAAAATTTATTAGAAATTTAATTTTTTAAAAGGTGATATTTTATGAGTTTTAAAAAAGTAAGGATAAAATATAGTTAATCCGAGCTAAAAAAAATTTTAACCGGTTGATGTTAGTGTTAAAAATATTTTAATTGTTACGATTAAGTTTTAAAAAATTATTTAACTTTTAAACTAAATATATTGAAGATATAAAAAGAACAGCTTAAGACAATAAGGTTTGTAACTATCATGACAGCAACACAAGTTTGATTAAATGTTTTCGAAGTTTATGACTCATAAAATATGATTTTAGCAAAATAAAAAACATGTAAAAGCAGATTTATTTTCGAAGTGTAATTTCCGCATAGTTTTATTCGAAAATTATTTTACAAATTACCAGTAAATCTATTGCACAAAAAGTAATTGTTTGCTCACATATAAGTACAAATTTAAAACTTACTAAAATATTCTTTTAAAGGAAAATATAAGATTTTCATTATTATTATACTTAGAATTACAAATTTGACTAAAGTACAGACGAATAAATACTTTTATAGTAAAGGAGATGGAATATTTTAAAGAAATAGGAAAGGGAAAAACTGCAGCTATTGAACAATAATTTTAATACATTTTATTATTTAATTTTTATCAAACTAATAGTATTCTTTTTTTACAAATTATGGATATATTTAATAATAGTATTCTATTTAAAAATATTCTACGCATTATTAGTAACAAAAATGAAGTTCAATACCTCGCTATAATCTCTATGTGTTATCGCATTAATCAATAGGTAAGGTAAATAACCGTTGACAATGAATATTGATATGTAGAATAATCATACATAATATTATTTAACATGTTTTCACTTGACTTTTTTATCAATAAAGTTTTAATCAATATTGTATTTTTTTTTGCTATAAACCGCCTGATAAGTACAGTTATATGTGGAAAAACTTGAAAAATACAATTGATTGATAGTACTGTCTTTTACTACTAATTTATATCAAACTGTCCGTTACGTTTTAATAAAAATAATTACTTCTGTCCAGGAAATATTTTATTTTTATACAAAATCAAAATCTTATTTAATAGCATAAAATTATTTATGTTCTGAAGTTTTAAGTAGAAATTATTATTTATATTAATGTGTCGAAACATAATCATTGTTCATTTAAATTAAAGATATTCCAAGGCAGTAGTTCTTCGACCCGAACAGAACCGAGAATAGTGATACACTACCTAAACCAAACCGACAAGAATCCCGAAAACTGATAATTTACGCATAAAAATCGTAAAGAATAAATAATATTCGAAAAATATAAAACTTGTAGCGAAAATAAATGTTACGCATAAATCATTAATCATTTGTAAAATTTGATTTTTAAATAAATTCTATAATTATACAAAACAAATATTTTCATTTAATAACTTATTAACCTAACTTATTATATGAAAATATTTGTTTTGTATAATTATAGAATTTTCAGTGAGTGGGTTATAACAATAATTATTAATAACCCACGCCCTGATAAAACTTTTTTCTAACGTTCATTTCCTTATAATCATAATTTTTCTCTGATGTAATTATAGTCATTATAAGTATAACTATTATTACAAAATCTTAAATCAAATGATTTAAACTAAAAGTCAAAATTCATTTCTTAGAATTACTTTGATCTGAAGTGTTTTGACTAAACTTTATTACGTAAATTCACTTTTCTAATACGTCCTCAATTTCGCAGATGATTCATAATTTACCAGAAACTTACATCTTTTCATTAATAATGTTTACGTCATTAATAATTAAATAATTAACAATAGATAATCGATAGAATTTAAGCAATTGTTAACAAAAAAAATCCGAAAATAACTATTCTGTTTTTGCGTCATTTTTTGTTTTCTTATATATTCTAACGAAGTAATAATTCATCCCAAAGAAACCTGTTTTAGGATATCTTGCTAATTGTTAATGCTTTCACACTTTAATTATTGAACGAAAACGCAAATTTGTATTTTGTATTAGTTTTATTAATTTTGTCTGTAAAGCAAAAAAATCCCCACTTATCGGTTAAGAGTTAAAAAATAGGAATTACATCAAAATACTAAAACAAACAATTGATTACATGTACTGCATTAACTTACTTATTTAAGTCATTACTTGATAAATTTTTTCACACATTTCCAATAGATATTATATACTTTTTATGAGTAAACACGAATCGCTTTGTTCAGATTCCGAGTGAGACTATTAACTAATCAATTGACGTTTTGTTAAATGTTTAACGCAGAGAGTGATAAATAATAGCAATTTCTCTTAATTTAATATATAAAAGTTTTTTCCAAAAAATCAAAAAACTCCTAATTAAATATGTCTGAAAAGCTAACAATTTTATTTACTCCGCTAATGAGTCACGGAAACGTGAACGCCAACCAAGGTTTGGCTGAAGCGCTACGAGATCGCGGACATAGAGTTGTATTCGCGATCAGCTTTTCGTGGAAAGGTATGTTAAGGAAATACGGGTTCGATGAAGTTATCTATGACACCGTCAATAATGGCACGTTTATAAGTCAAAACTCGGAAAAATTTGTTTGGAGCAAATTCGTGAAGCAAAAGCAGTCGATTATGAGTGGTTCGCCCATTGAAAAGATACGCGATTTTTTGGTACCGGCGCTAACAGTGATGCTCGACGCACACAAATTACTGGCTAAACAGTACGAAAATATTATTGCATCCGTCAAACCTGATATTATTATTGTGGACCATTTGGTTTGTTCACCGGCTTTAACGTGTTCCGGAATACCATGGGTGTGGTTTTTCTCGCCCGCACCGCTTTGCTGCATCGCTGATGAGCGGACTCCTCCGGGACGTTCTGGTAAGGCTTTAATTGCTTTAATATAACATTGAATTGATTTATAGTTAATTATATTTTATTTTTATAAAGTTTTTGAAAAGTATTCATTTATAAAATGCATTCATCTTCGCTATTAAAAATAGTTATAAAGCATTCCAAGAATATAATATAATAATTAATAAATTAAAGAATTTAATAAATAAATATATAAATACATAATTGAAATGCATAAGAGGATAAAGAAAAACATAAAAACAAAAAAATCCAGTTATTATGAAGAGTGTCAGCTACAAAGAACTTTCAATCAAATTTTATAATAAAGTTAGACATTTAACTAAGAGATAATAATAATTTATAACACTTGAGGGCACAACAAAAATTAATTATATAAAAATAATTTTCAAAGGATTGCCGACAAATGGTGATCGAAATGAATGGAAATTATTCCAGAACAAGAAAGACGCAATATTCGCGCAATTATGGAAAGAAGTTAACGACTATTGCGTAACCGAAAGCGCACCGCCATTACCAAAGTACAAACTGCATCCGGATTCACCTTATCTTAACATTTATATGTTCCCTGAAGAGTTGGATTACTTGCATATGAGACCATTACCCGATAAGTGGATACAAATTGACGCATGCATTAGGACTGAAGACGAACCATTTTTAATACCGAAATCTTTGCAACAAAAAGCTGGGAAATGGATATATTTGTCGATGGGTTCGATAGCGTGTGCCGACTTGTATCTTATGAAGAGATTGGTTATGATGTTAGCGCAATCACCGAACAAATTTATTGTTGCGAAAGGACCGCGCGGTGATGAGTACGAATTACCCGATAATATGTGGGGCGAAAATATTTTGCCACAAACCAAGATTTTAAAGTTTGTGGATCTCGTTATTACACACAGCGGAAACAATACGATATGCGAATCGTTATATTACGGCAAACCTACCATTGTTTTACCAATATTCGGCGATCAGTTTGATATCGCACAGAGAATTGTGGAAAAGGGGTTTGGCATTAGACTTGATCCATATTTTTGTTCTCAAAAGCAGTTATTGGAAGCAATTGAGTCACTATTATATGACTCGTCTTTAAGCCATAAGTTAAACCAAGTTTCTCTACGAATACAAACGTCGAATAGTGTTGCCAAAGCGGCGCAAATGATTGAACGAATTATAGAAAACTAAATCACTTAACCATTTCTTAATATAACATTTTTGGGTCATTCAGACTATTAAAACGAGTTTTTAAATGATTAAATATTACTTTACTTGCAGAGATGACTCTGAATTTTTTAGATCTGCACGAAACCACTTGTCCAAAATTGATAATGGGGTGCAATGCAAAAAATTTTCCGCATTCAAAATTTGAGAGTTAAAATTAAGCAAACCTGATTTGGCAAAACCTAAAAAGATTTTCGTTCATATCTGATAAATTTTTCAAACCAATTGAAAAAAATTAATTTAAAAAAATTTTAAAAGGTCTCAAGAAAGTATCAAACAAAAAATTTAGAAAATTGAAAAATATGATAAATCCCATGAATTAGATTGCGGATTGAATTATATATTTGGTATTGAATTATGTTGGAACCCCTATATATTTGATGTTTTGGACACACTGGTTCATAACAATAAGGCATTTGAAATATATTTAGTAGTAACTAACTGTTTGACCTCAATATTATTTAATTATAACCTATGTTATTGTAGCTTAAATCACAGCAGTGAATACACAATAATCAATAAATATTAATGTTTAAAATTTTTTGTAATTAATGAAAAAGAAAATTTTTAACTCTTGAAATATGTAACAAAATTATTGTTCGTCTGAAAAGTGCTAATAACTATTGTTTTTTAATTGTTTATTTTGTTTCAAATAATTAACATTTGTTGTTTACGGTCTTTTGTTAAATCAACACTCATGTGTATTAAATAAATGTTTGTGATTTTCTTTTATCTACTGTCAATTTATTTGATAAATATAGAAGCAGTTAAAACTAGTCTGTTTTTAAAGTATTTAAATAAAAATTTTCTTTTTTGTGCACTATTTCACAGTGGCTCTAAAAATTATATTTCTTTGTTTTTCGTGTACTATAAATTATTTTAAAATATAAAAAGATAAATTGAAAGAGAGCTAACAATTCATTATATTTTTATTTATTTTTGTCCACAAAGGATTATATTCCCATAGAAATGATAAAAAAAGAGTAATTATTTTAAAAACTTTATTAAATATTTACAATATGAAAATGAATTTTATTTATGCTAATGTCGAGGAAGTTGAAAAATCCGAGAGTAGCACTGTTACCGCAAAGTCGAACAAATTTTTGCTGAACATTATTACCGCTTATCTTGAAAAAATATCTGAGACACGGGCACAATACGGTTGTCATAAAAGGAAAAGTGAATGCAAATAAAAGAAAGACGAGACTAAAATTATCCGCAGTAAGAACATGACGAATCAATCATTTTAATAGAATGAAAATTTAAAAAAAAGTTGAAATAAAAAACAGGTTTGTGCCGTCTCTTAGATTTTTTAATTTAACACTTCTGCCACAATATTTTTTGTATTTCTTTTTATAACAAATTTTTTAGCCATATTCTCCTACTGTTTAATACACGTAAATTACAGTTTTTTCTATAAGATTTGACACAATTTTTCTGTTTATTTATAGACCGAAACATACGGTGATTCGTTTTATTTCTACATTCTGGTTATTAAGTGTTCTTTGTTTTGGATGTTTTATAACATTAGTGTACAGATGATGTAGAAGTGAATGCATCAGTAATTTTTTTGTCCAAAACTCTTCAGCGCACAAAATCTTTTGCGCATCAAAAACTTTATTGTGAAACTTTGAAACTTTTCATACAGATTTAAAAGAATTTTTTGTAAAAAAAACTTTTTTATTGAAAAATTATGCTGAATACGCAATTTTGTAATTCAATTACAATATTTTTTAGTCATATGTTGTACTTGTGATACGATGCTTAACTCTTGCTTATCCGCGATCTATTAATAAAAGAAAAATTGCTCCACATTTCAACTATAATATACAGTATAACACCTTCTTTTGGTTCGCAATTTTTTTGTTTATTCAACTTCGAAGTGAATTCTATTGTTTGAATCTTATATATTAAAATTTATAAAAGTGCTGTTACCTGTGGTTAATGAAAATTTGCTTCACTTAAACATTAAAAATGCTGTTAATTAAATTATCTTTGACACTTTTAATAGTAAAATGCGGTAAACTAATGGCAAATTCTGTGCATTATTACTCTAATTGGGAACAATTAATAAATGCGTCCAAATCATATGAATCAAAGCTATTTTTATCGAACTCTAAACTATTAAAAACAGTGCTTAATTCCGTGAACATATCAGAAAAGTGTGCTCAAAGTATATCAACACTGTTAACATCGGTGAAAAATTTGGACAATGATTGGTCATTTCAAATGCTCGACTCGTGGGGTGATTTTCCTCCCAAAGGCATATTACACGGAACTGTTACCGATTTTGGTGATTATGACCAGTGTTTGTCTATAACTCCAAATAACATTATAGGGAAACCGCAATATTGTTTAATTGATATTTCGCTTCCGGTACCCAAACCCACTCCAATACATCTTAATTTCTATCATAATATTAATGTATTGCCTGATAGTTATCGAAATAAAAGCGAAAATGTGTTCTATAAGTTGTCGAAAAGTGCGTCATTCTTTTATTGGGTTTACTTGAGACTCGGAATATGTGCACCCGATAAGTGTCGGACCAGTGATATTGAATTGATGGCTAAATATCGTAATGATTTTTTTCTTCGTTTTATGTTTACATAATATTTATTTATATATTTATTTATTTTCTATTTTTCTATTTGATTTGAAAATCAAGAGATGACTAAATTAGGAGTTTCACTCAAAAGTGTCAAATGTGAAACGAAATCAGTAGGAAAACTAACTACAATTCAAGCATTTGCGATGTATGTACATTTAATTACAATAATCGGAAAATAAAATATTATTTAATTATGATTTTATTTAAAAAATATTGCTTTAAAAATATTGCCTGAATTTTTGACAATAGATTTGTAATCTTACTATTTTCAATTACAACCGTTATTTCTCCGTTTCTTATAAATAAATATCCAACGAAAAGTAAGTTTAATTTATTTATTGAAAAGAAAAGTATTGATTTTTTGAATTTGATATTTACAGAAAACTCCACCCGATTTGAAAATATATTAAAAGCGTTTTCATTACCGAATAATTTCAAGCGATTAATGTCAACAGAAACAACTTATGGATTGACATGTCTCAGTGGTTTACGTGTGTTGGCATTAATTTGGGTTATTTTTGGTCATACAGTGGCCTGGAATAGTCTACAAATTTTTAGTAAGTTATTTCTTATTTAATAGATAGAATTATTCGAATATCTTAATATATAAGTCTCAAAGTTTGTTTGTTTGTCTGTGATTCCCTTTATAGGCTCCTCCCCTGGGAGCCCCAACCCTTCGACATATATATAAATGAATCAGCTCAATGAGTAGGGATTAGGGATGCGAAAATCGTTAGAAAAAATGGTTAATAAATAATCGTTCGATAAATCGTTAAAAAATTATACTAAAAATGCAATATTAGCATAATTAGAAGAAGGTTTTCTTTAAAAAAATTTTCATAAATCTGGAATAATTCAATACTGTTCAGATTTAGACGTTAATCATTTGAGTTCCTTAGTTAAATCTTTCTCTTTTAAAATTTTATTGGTATTTTTCCCGACTTTAACCTAAAAAATAGTCTCCCTATAAAAACTCATCGGATTTTAATGACAATTTATTTAGATTTTCAACTTTAAACAAAAAAAATCAAAAAAATTTGAAATAGTTAGAAATAAATAAAATCGTGATATTTTTAAAACCGTTAATATAGTTTATTAAATTTAGTAGTTTTAAAGTTAAATAAAACCTATATATACGTTTTAATATCGATTTTGTGTGTTTTTCAAAAAATTGTTAATTAACGATTTTCGCGTCCCCAGTAGGGATCAAATGGAGGGGTTCGTAGGGGTTGGGCCCCACTTAGGGGGATAAGATGGGAAAGAATTTCAATTTGGGGTCAAGATAGATTCCGGATGGGTCAATGTAGGGTCATGTTGGTTTGGGGTGGTGTACGGTTTGGTCGGAGTGGGGTCCGGGTTGGTCGGGTTTTGATCGGGGTGGGCGGATTGGGTTCTGGGTGGTCGGGTAGAGGTCTGAGTGGGCGGGTTGGAGTCATAGTTGTAGCAATGTAGTTTGGATGGTTTTGGGTAGTTATTGGTAGGGTCGTGATTGGGTTGTGTCAGAAAGTTGACATAAATGTTCAGGTTTGGTTCTGGGTATGAAAATTAGTGTTGAATTGGGAAATGTTCTGATAATGTTCAGGAATGTTCGGGTTGGATTCGGAATTATTAGAGTTTTAAAAAATATATTATTTAAAAAAAATTATTTTACACTATTTCCCACCGAAGGCGGGCTTTATTGCTAGTTGATTATAATTATAAAAATTATCATTTCCTATTTTCTTAAAATCGATAGTCTTTTAAATCACGATTTTAATCATATTTTTTTAGCTCAATTTGAGTAAACGATGTCGAGCTTATGCTTTTGACACTGTCAGTCCGTATTAGAGATGCACATTTTAACCGGTTAACTTTTGACTTGACCGGTTAACCGGTTAAAGTCAAGGTTAAAAGTTAAGAAATATAGAACGAGTTAAAGCTAAAGTTAAAGAGTTTCTTAACCCGGTTAATTTTAAGATTAACCCGAGTTAACTGGTTAACTCTATTTAATTTTTTTATATAGTTTTTCATGAATTTTATTAAGAAATCTGGTAGTTAGAAAAATTATTTTAGTTTTAAAGTTAATAAAAAATTTAAATATAATTAATTTTCAAGTTAAAAATTTCTATTATAAAAATTTAATTTTTAATTTGTATTATTTTACTTATATTTTAATTAAATTTAAAATATCGAGTTAAAAAGGTGAGTTAACTCAGGTCAAAATTTGATTAACCGTCAAACTTAAAGTTAAGAATAATATTAACCGGTTAAGGTTAAAGTTAAAATAATTTTGCGTGTTAAGGTCAAGAGTTAAGACATTTCTTTAACTTTTGACTTTTGTGCATTACTATCAAAACTAATTAAAAAGCGTATCTCATATTATTTTTATCGTTTAATCTCAGTATTAGGTTAGTATTAAAATTATTAGGTCTGAACAGAACTCGACCTGATTATCAATTTAATTAAATATTTTTATTAATTTTGCTTAAATTTATAATGAATAATAAAACTTAATCAAAATTAGAAATTAAAATAATAATAGATAATAACTTTTATAAAATTTCAATATAGAAAAATTGCAAAAAGATTTTTCACAATTAATTTATGCGATAATTGAAATGCTAAAAATTAAGTTAATAGTGTTCTAACAGAATAAATCAATATTTTCATGATGACAATTGAAGAAATTAAAGACGAATAAGTATATACTAAATAAGTAACTACTGTATAACTGTTAAATCATTTAATATTTGTTTCGTGTTTTACTCAAATTTGTTAGTTTTCTCTTTTCTACAAAATAAATCTCACATTTCAATGCATGCTATTATACAAATAAGTTCCATGTATTCGTTATTTAAGTAAATAATGGATCAATAGCATAGTAAATAGTAATAAAGTATGGCAATTTAGTATCTTTAATCAAATGTTGTATGAGAACATATATGTACATATGAAAAGGGTTCAAAACATTAACACTTA
>JAQGAW010004662.1:0-10602 GCA_034698025.1 Phthiracarus crinitus | reverse complement strand
TTCCAATCATAAACTGCCACAATCCTATCTCATAGAAGTGATTGCCAGCATTTTCTATGATCATATATGGCGGCAATAACTTACTGGTATCGAAACTTTTCATATTGTCTTTAAGTCACTAATTTACATGAAATTCTTATTTAAATATTTTGAGTCGCATATTATCGACTAAACTTAAAAAATAAATTAAAGATTTTAATATTCAAATAAAATAATAAAAACTTCTAAACTTTTTTATTTCATCATAAAATAAATTGTAATTAAGTTAATCGGCAGAAATAGCACTGATAAGAGTGGAGGCATAGCATTACCATTGCATATCAATTAAAATAATTAAGGAAGAGAATGATTATTTATAATGAGCTCATTATTATATTAACAGTTAATTCATTAGTACGGTATTGTCATAATTTTAATATAGTAATTATATTTGGTTTTTAAATTATTGATTATTTTGATGCCCAAAAATATTTAAGTTTTTTTAAACAAATACTACTTTAACTATTTGTTATTTAATCGATAAATATTTTCAATCATAATACATTTTTGTGAATAGTACTAGACTATGTAATCGTAAAAAAGTTAAGGCCCTATCCCGATCTAAGCCCGACGCAAACAAGCCCGAGCCCGATAAATTCCCGACAATTTTAAATTTCCAAAGCCCGACCCGGCCCGACCCGGCCCGATTTTCCTTAATATATATCTTTAATCTCAAAATCATAAATTTATTAAGTTTTTATTTATTTTGCTCTATTATAACAATAATTTATGCATATTATTTCGTAAAATGAGATTATAATAAATAGTATTCTGCAAATATTTTACAGTTATTAATACTAAAATATTGTTTGTTTAGAATATTTTCTCCAAAATAAAAATTTTCGGGCCTTGATATTTTGAATCTAAAAGCCGGACCGACAATTTTTTCTTAACTTAAAGCCCGAGCCCGACAAAGCCCGACAAATTGTGTCGGGGGCCCGCTAAGGCCCGAAAAATCGGGGGCCCGTTACAAACTCTAAATTGTACTTCAGTGTTTGTTTTGAGAATTTTGATTCAATTTTGTTTGTTAGCCTTCATCGAGTAAATATCAAAATATTTTTTTAGCGGAAATTTTCAGAATCATACGAATCAGCAGTTATATTTAACCCTCCAGTAAGAAGTTTCGCTAACTTCAACATAAAGTATTAGTGGCAGATGCCATTCAATTTAGCTAAATTTCTATATTATTAGACATTTTCGCAGATTCCTTTCTATTTCGTTATTTTTATTATTCTATATGTTTAAGTGATGATTTTTTTATTCACAGACTTATCGACGCTACTTACATACAGGCGAGCATTGATTTTAAGCATAGATCGTGCCTGTAAGCCGAAGCGCCTTTCAGACTTGTTGGTCTGTTTGATATTTTTAAATTCATTTTTATAATTGATATTAAATGCTAGAATTGATATCTATATATGCATTCAATTAATCAATATGTTAATGCTGGACGCCTTAGTAACTTTTCGACCAAACTAAACTGCGCTTAGGCTTACAGGCACGATCTATGCTTAAATTCAATGCTCGCCAGGATGTAAGATAGCGTCTATAAGTCTGTGAATAAAAAAATCATCACTTATAACAATATATAGTTTTCTACTGCTAAACATTAGTATCATAGAGATTGTAGTTAAGACGCTCACAATCAGATACTGTATGGTTTATAATATGCACGACTATTTAATATCTAGTCATTGGTTTTCACTCATTTTTCTTATATGCATCAAACACTGTGAAAGATAATAATATTCTTTACTCTAATTTTAGTTAATCAATACATTAAAAGGTATGCGCTTTAATATCTATCGCAGTGTTTGATCCCAAACAATATACAACAAAGAATCTTTACACCTGCTCTTACAAACAACTACTATTGCAATGCATAGTACAGTACTGTCGACAAAATTATTGATTTATAACCATATCACTGATTTGTTACATTATATAACAAAGCATTTTTGTGTTTTATTAATTAGCATTGTTAATGCTATGACAATACTTTCGTTGTGCTAACTATTCTTAACATTGGTTTAAACTTTAAAGTTTAAATTAGTTGTTTACAACTCAATAGATGGAAATACAATACAAATATTAAACTGTTATATAACACGTGACACGCTTTGTTGTGAGTTTCGTTTGTTTAATGTATTCGTTATATTAATATTGCATTATAAGCTATAATTAATTTTAGTTAATATAATATTAAGTTATCATTTAAATTAATGAATAATGGATTACAAGAATAGAAGATATAATTTAAGAAGTGATACAAACAAAGTGAATGCAAATCGAAATAGTTTTGATCGTTTTGGCGATGATTTGTGTGAAGAAATATTACAGTATTTGTCATTTGAGGATAAAATCAGATATGAATGCATTAACAATCAATGGAAACATAGTGTTTATAATAAACAATACGAATTGGATATAAGGGTTTTTAGTCCACGGAGTATTTTATTCCAATTTGATAACTATATGAATATATTGTCGGCAAACAAATTGTTGAGATATTATGACAAAAGCAATGATCAATTAAAAAACATATCTATTATTGAACGCGTTTTGAATAAATGCAAACAAATTAATAAAATAAGTATCGATTCGTTTAGTCATGAGATTAAAAATGATATTACATTTGATGAGTTAATGCGTATTATTGCTGATAATTGTAATCATTTAAACTCAATTTATATCATAGAAATGAATTGTACGCTAACTTCGAAAATAAGTGACAAAACATTAAAATATTTTGGAGGAAAATGTGGTCAAACTTTGACAGAACTAAAGAAAGAAACGTTTGAATCCGAATTTAATTTTGGGTTATTATTAAAATATTGTCCGAATTTGTTGTGTGTTAACGGTTTACGATTGGATCGTATTATTGATGTCAAACATAAGCAAAACATTTTGGTTCCAAAATTGAGAGAAATCTATAGGTTATCTATCGATGAAAAATCTATTAAATTATTGGATATATTTGTTAACAGATATGCGAACACATTGAAAGTATTTGACGCTAATTTTAGTCAACATTTTAGTGAAAACTTTAGCGATTATAGCTCATTCTTCACACAAATATCAAAATTAATAAATCTCGTGACACTTAAGCTGGAGATGTATAATATATCACACGTTAAAAATATTGCATTTATTGGTAAGAATTGTGTTCATATCAAAAGTTTGGAAATAAATGTCGAAAACTATCAAAACGAATTGTTTCACTCATTATTAATTGCCATCAATTCATTCACTAAACTCATTTCGTTGAAAGTATATCTTAAGCTTTCCAAAAATGCAGTCAACAATGAAGAAAAGAATTTATCGATAAATTTGATAAAAAATTGTACGCAATTGAAGGGAATATGGATTAGAAGTTCAATCGACGATAAATTTTTCTCTGATATCGATATATATTTGCCACAGTTATCAATGATTTATATCAAAACTGATAAAAGCATTTCTGATGAAATTATCAATAATTTGACAAAACTTAGAAAATTACGCGAAATTAAAATTCATTGTAATAGTAATGATGGAATAACAGACACTTCTATTTGTAATCTATTAGATAATTGTCTACAATTTCATTCGTTATCATTCAATTCATGTCCAAAAATCACATCAAAAACAATCAATAAATTCATTAATATTGCAACGAATCGACCGAAAATTAATTTTACATTTAGATTAATGGGCTTCTGTTATCCAAATACACTTAAATTTATTGTTAATCAAATGAATAAATATTTTCCTAATGATTTAAAAATGGATGTCTAATGAAAGTATAATTGAATTTCTCATAAATTACCGTAAAACTACACAAATAGCGTACGTATACAGTATATCATCATTTTTAACGGTTAACATTTACCGTATGAGTTAAATACTTAACCAAAGTTAACCGCAAAACTTTTAGTATTATATCAACATTTTGTAAGCTTATATTTATGTAATTATTATATATAATGCTATCCATAAAAAAAATTTTAATGATAATTTTGTACATTTAAATTATAAAATTAAAAACTATTTAAATTTTATTTGAATAATCGTTTTAACGGTTCGCTATATAAATAACACTTCTTTATCACTCATTAGATGGCAATACTATACAAATAGTGTTTGTAAACACTGACACGTGTTGTTTAATATTTTGTGTTGTTTTTCTGTTATAATTTAATCTAAACTTGTGTAGACTTTAAACATTCTTTCTTATGATTAGTTCGTGAATCATAGCAATTATCTATCATTTTTAGATTAGTTATTCTCGCGTAGACTTTATGAATCATTGAACTTCAATACACATTATATTTGAGTCACATTTTCGTTTGGTTATAGTATTTGATGAAAAATTAATTTTAAAAATTTAATTATAATAATTTTAGTTTAAATAATATTATATTTTCACTAAATTAATAAAAAATGAATCAAAAGAAAAGAAGATATATTCGAATAAGTGATACAAACAAATTGAATGCGTTTCGAAAAAGGTTTAAATACGAAAAATCAAAGATAACTAAATGTATTTTATGTTGTTTTCCGAATAAATCAATTAAATACAAATCAATTCGTAAAAGTTTCGATCGTTTTGGCGATGATTTGTGCGAAGAAATATTACAGTATTTGTCATTTGAGGATAAAATCAGATTTGAATGCATTAACAATCAATGGAAACGTTGTATATTTGGTCGACAATACGTTTTAGACATACCTTTTAGTAATATGTTTGGCACAAGAGATTCATTGCCGACAAATCAATTGATGTCATATTACAACAAAAATTCAAATGAATTAATAGCCTTTTCTATTATTGAATGCGTTTTGAATAAATGCAAACAAATTAATGAAATTAGAATTAAATGGTATGACTATTGGTCTGAATTTGATATAACGATTAATCAATTAATGATTATTATTGCCGATAATTGTATTTATTTAAAATCAATTGAGATCAATGAATGCCAGTCATTAGCGATGAGTGAAAAGACGTTAAGATATTTTGGCAATAAATGTGGTCATACTTTGAAAACGATTAAAACTAATACTTATCGTAATATGTTGCGACTATAGATTCATTGCCGACAAATAGATTGATGTCATATAATAGCGAATTAAAAACGATTATTGAACGCATTTTAAATAAATGCAAACAAATTAATGACATAAGAATTGAATGGAATGACGATTGTTCTCAATTTGATATAACTATTAATCAATTATTGATTATTATTGCCGATAATTGTGTTCATTTAAAATCAATTGAGATCATTGAATACAAGCCATCAACGCTTACATCTCAGTTGAGTAAACAGACGTTAAGATATTTTGGCAATAAATGTGGTCATACTTTGAAAGCGATTAAAACTAATACTTATCATCTGAACTATAATTACAGACAATTATTGGAGTTTTGTTCTAATTTGTTATCTCTAATAATATATGATTTAAAAGATTTAATTGATGTCAATCATAAACATATGGTTTTATTGCCTAAACTGCGAAAAATTATGGATTTAAATATTGATCAAACAACTATTCATTTAATGGATATATTTGTTAATATATATGCGAAAACATTGAAAGCTTTTGGCGCTAACTATTATGGTCACGATTGCAACACATTTTTCACACCAATATCTAAATTAATTCAAATTGATAAGAAATTGTAAAAAATTAAAGCATATCTCAATTATAAGTTCAATCGACGATAAATTTTTCTCTGATGTCAATCAATATTTGCCACAGTTATCAATGATTGAAATCATAACTACGAAAAGCATTTCTGATGAAATGATCAATAATTTGGCACAATTAGAAAAATTGTGCGCAATATATATTATTAGTAAATGTAATGATGGAATAACTGACACTTCTATTCGTAATCTATTAGATAATTGTCCACAATTTCGTTCGTTCACAATCAAACCATTTCCGCAAATTACAGTGAAAACAATCAACAAATTGATTAATATGTCATTGATTAAACCCACAACTAAAGTCACATATAAATTCTGTTGGAACAGTTACACTGATTATTTTAATGCAGTTAATTCTTTTATATTAAATTCAGTGTTCACTTTAATTTGTACTCATATTTTACATTAATCTTAAAAAATTATTATTCTCGTGAAATGAATATAAATTTTTAGTTTTCTTAAGTAATAGAAAATATTTTCCTCAAAATTTGAACGTATTTTAATGCAAGAAAAATCATAACTTATAAGCTCTAAACTAACACTAATCTACGAAAAGATTTATTTTCATTTTGATCTCAAAAAAATTTGTATTTTCAAATTAAAATATCTGTAATGAAAATCAATGTTCTCTTTAATATTTTGTACTTTAATTTTTTATATAACCTTTATTTATTCAATAGTTGTGGTTTTTATTCATTGTTACTTTGATTAAAGCGACAATTTTTGAGCAAAAGTTTGAAATAAATTTTAACCAAAAAAAACATGCATTTATTTCGTATGATTAACTTATTTATTTGATGATAATTAATTTAATTGCTTAAAACTTTATTTTAAATTTTGAATTTATACTCATAATTCATTCTAAACAGAAGTTATCGGAAACCGTTTCAAAAAAATAATCATTAAATTTTTACTGTTAATTCCTATCGGTTATGAGTGAAGCTATAATAGTTAGAGTTATATAAAAATTGAAATAAAAGTTTTAAAAATATTTTTTTTAAATTAATTAATATCCTATTATACTTAATAACTAATATCCTGTAATTTTGAATTTATGATTGAACTTTATTTCCTCATAAATAATATCCTTTTCCTTAAATATAAATGTATAAAATATACTTTCCCAATATATGTGATATTTTTTATAATTTATTCATTAACGAAATACTTTTAAAAATTAAATTTTTTTGTATCGAATTTTATTAGGTTTACGTGTTTTTTAAAATTATTTGTTTATTAAAGTGTTTACGTTATATGCATCACTGAATATACTTAAATTAAAATTATTATAAATTATTAATGATGGTATGCGATGATAATAAATCATTGATTTATTAATTAGTTTTTTTCTCATCATTTTTAAAGATGGCATACACTTATATAAGTTTGGCTCTAATTCTATATTTGATTCCACAATCGTTAGAAAAGTGTGGTAAGAGTGGAACATCTCGAAGCCTTGAGTATGAATTTTAAAATAAATTACAAATTGAGCATTAGCTTAATCATATGTCCGTACATCTGAGTTTAATGTTCAGCTTATTAATAAAACAATTCACGACACATTCACAGAGAGCTGACGTTCTAATATGTTATTTTATACTTATATTACTGTTGTCTGTAATTCCATAGTTCGCAAGATATCAAATCCCTTAATTAATATAAAGAAATTGGAAAATCCATTTATTAATATAAAGCCTGCTGACACGAGGACGGACTGACAGACGGACAGACGGACAGACATGGTCAAATCCATGAGCTGGACTTCTTTTCAAGAAAGTCAGATAAAAAAATTTTCTAAAAACAAAATAATAATGAAATATTAGTAAAAATTTATTTATATTAACTAAAATTTTTGTTTATGTGTTATTTAATGTTATAATTTACATAGAGTTGAGCATTTTAGCGGTTAACTTTTAACCCAAAAAGTTAACTCGGTTAAGTTAAAGGTTAAAAGTTAAAATATTCTGATCAATTTAAGTTAAAAGTTAAAATATTTTTAACCGTTAGGGTTAAACTATTAACTAAAAGTTAACTGTTAACTTTTAACTCTTAAAAAATATTTTAAACTAAAAGCTTTAATAAATATTTTATAAATAAAATTGCCTAATTTAATAAAATACAATCTAAAAATACAAGAAATAGAATTTTGTTCAAATTAAATCTTTAAATTTGGATTAGAGTTAAAATAAAATAATTTAAAAATTAGTAAAATATTTAATTTAGTGATAAATCTGAGTAAAATTGAAATTGAAGATTATCAAAACTTTTAAAATAGTGAGATTATTTTGAAAGAACCTGTTTCATAATTCTAAATTAATTTTTAGAAATTTAAATAAGTTAACCGGTTAACTCATGAGTTAACGAAGATAGAGTTAAAGTTAATAAGTTTCTTAACCGGTTAAGGTTAAAGTTAAAAAAATTTTCGGCGTTAAGGTAAAAAGTTAAGAATTTTCTTAACTTTTAACCGATGCTCATCACTAGTTGCACTTTGCAATTTAATAATTGTGAATAAATTGCGAAAAATACTGCGTATAAAAACAATGAAAATATTATTTGAATTATCTTCAAAGTCCCAAATTTGGTTGAATTTCAGGAAATTTAGTAGTCTTTAACTTAAATTAAAGACTCTATAATTAAAATTTAGGTAAATAAGGTTTTCTATTATTTTATGCATTATTAGACTTTGTTTTAAAATTTTAATATAATAGAATTTTTCGAAAATTGCGCATTTTGCGCAAATTGCCTACTGATTTTGTCAATTGCGCAATTTGTGCAACCCTGGTTTTAAAACATAATTCTAAGTTAGAATTTCTAACGTTTTCTAAGTGGACAAGAAAATAACAATTATATTTTTCAGAAGATATCAGGAAAAAATAGTAATATTCCGGATTTCAGGAACAATAAATGGGTCTCAAAATGTTTATTTTGGTTATATTCACGCATATTTCTAATAGATTTAGTTATAAAATTATCCAATAAAATTAAGGATATGCCTGAATTCATTGTCTCTAGTAATTACCATAAATTGGTAGCAATTGAATTGAGACTTACGTCATATGACTATGTGATGCTTATTTCCATAGAAACGGTTGATGAGTTAAAATCATGCGTAAAAACACGAAGTTAGATATTGTGATTCACTTATTACTTACTTTACTGTATTTATGTATTAGAGTTAGATTACCGTACAATGAAATCAAAATTATTTCCAACTGTACTCCAATTTGATTAGAAAGTTAGTTTAGAACTCCAACTACTTTTTACTTAAATTTTTAAAATAATTTTTGGTTAAAAATATGAAGGTCTCAAAAAGTGCTCGAATTTCAGTAAAAATCTAAAATTGACAAAATTCGGATTAATCAAACAAACAATAAACACCTGTTTTTTCATATTAATAAATATCTCAAATAAAAAGTGGGATAAACCGAAAAAGTTATCGTCTCTGATAATTACTGAAACTCAACAATTTTCTCGTCACCGATTCCATTCCATTCCATTCCGTCAAAGTTGGAGTAGACTTATAAACGGAAACTAGGGTTGCACTTTGCAAAATTCGTGGCAATTTACTAATTGTTAGTAAATTGCGAAAAATACTGCAAACTAAAACAATGAAAATATTATTTTGTTCACATTCAGATTCACAAATTTTGTTGATTTTCAGAAAATTTTAATTATAAAGTTTATAATTATTTAGGTAATTGAGCTCTTATTCCATTATTTTATTAAAAATTAGAGTTTGTTTTAAATTTTAAATATAATAGAATTTTTCGAAAAAATGGCCACTGATTTTGTAAATACGGAATTTGGACAATTCTGGCGGAAACATCAGTGAGATTTATGTGGCATCAGTACAGTAGACTATGAGTGTTTGTTTCGGTCCCCAGTCATGAATTAACATTTGTTTTTCTTGCAATGTATCAATTATTTTGATCACCATTAACGTTACTTTACGTTTTTTTGCCGGTATTTACACATTAAACTTACTCTAATACGCAATATATATAAGCTTATGTGTGTGTGTGTACTGTAACTGTTATAAGCTTATGTACTGTTATTGCTTGTTATAAGAGAAACCATTAAATAAATATATATACAATCATTTTGTTAGTCATTACTAACATACAGTATAGTATAGTATTAGTATATTAGTGTGTATTAGTATTGGTATGATATATTGGTATTGTTTTCAATAGTTATCGTAAACATATTTTCATATAAGTGTTGTGAGATAATCAAAAAGTGACTTAACATAACATATTTATTATTGAAATTAAATCAAAAGGTTGTAAATATTTCGATAATATAATATAACAATAACTGTATTACTGTTTAATAGTATTATCATATAATGGACTATAAAACCCATTCGCCACCAATGATGGAACCGCCGCCGCCGTACACGAACACACAGTCCGCACACCACCCACAACAGCAACAGCAGCAACAATACCAACAACACCCTCAAACTGGCTTTATTAGTGGACAACCAGCTGCCACTGTATATCCCGCACAACCAGGTATGCATAAGCTATTCATATAATACCAGTACAATATTTTTTCTACCGTTAGTTTTAATTATTTTAATTATTCCAAAATTTCCATATAATAATATTTCCTATATTACTCTATTATCACATATTCATATCACATACTTCTAATCAAACAAATATAAGCTCACATACAGTAAAAACTTATAATTTTATTATTTTTGATTTATTAAGATTCAAACGAGCGGTATATTAGATATTTTAGAAATATTGGAGAAACTAAAACTAACGTTATATTGTAATTAGTGATGAGAGCTGGAGCTGATGGAGCTGAGCTAGCTGCAGCTCGAGCTGAATTTCAGCTCTTGTTTTAGAGTTTT
>JAQGAW010004661.1:0-10605 GCA_034698025.1 Phthiracarus crinitus | reverse complement strand
GATCGAGAGTTACGAAAAATCACCGCATATAAGAACAGAACCGTCAGACTTTAGCACTGGAACTATATGTGACGCCCTGTCCGACTTCAAACACTTAGTGATAAAGCCAAATTTTTCGAATCCATCCAGATCTACCTCGATCTTAGATCGTAGAGCGTAAGGGATCGACGTGGTTTACAAAATTTAAAGATTACGCCGTCGCGTAATTTGATTGTAGCTTTAACCTTAGTTACACATCCCAACTCGGATGTGAATAGATCTGGATATTGCGCGCATGTCTTTAATAGTCATAGAAGTATGGAAAGATAAACCTAATAATATTCCAGTTTATAGGAAACTTCGCCATTAAATCGTGCCCAAGTAGAGCCGGTAATGTCTTGGACTTCAAAACGACTAGCGATGCAGTACCAGTTGTATTGTTAATTGTAACCGAAGTGTTGAAAGTTCCATCCACAGGAAGGACTTGATTGTTTTACGTTAGAAAACCAACGGATGATCTGGAATAGTTTGACTCCCGATTGACTTCCAATGATCCAAACCGATAATTGTATGTGTGGCTCCAGTATCCAACTTCATATGTACGACATTCGAGTTGATGGCCACTGGAATAATTATCGCTTCTGATGTGGACTCCTTCCTTGTATGTAATATCGTTCCAACCGATCCTTTAGTCTTGTAGAAGAAGAAGAAGTATTTGCCGATTGCTTTCCACTCTTGCATACTTTCGCCAAGTGTCCCATTGACAGTTGTTGAGGATTGTGTTAATATGTCTGCAATCCGGAACCCAGTGTTCCTTAGATCCACAGCGATGGCATCGGTTGGCAGAAGAAGAATCAGTGTTCTGCGGTAAAGCAGCGCGCCGACCATTGCCTCTGGTATTGATTCGCTTGACTTTGTCGATCTTCTGAACCACTGATAACGATGAAGACGATTGATAATTAATCACTTCCTTGTTCGAGACTTCCAATTGCGTTGCCAAATGAACAGCTTTTTCGAAAGTTATTTCCTTCTCGGTTAATAAGCGTTGCTTCGTTGAATTCGATCGAATACCAATGACGAATTGGTCGCGAAGTATCTGCGGCTGGAATTCCCCAAAATTACAGTGTTTAGACAACCTATTGAGATCGACGACGAAGTTCGCGAGAGACTCCCCATCACGTTGTTGACCAGCCAAGTAGGTTACGACCGAAGATGTGCGGCAAAGAAGACCACTGATAAGGATTACGAAGAGCCACGAGACTACAACCCTACCACTTTTCACGAGAGTGAAAACTATGCTAAGTATAGGCAGTAAACACGCAATAAATAATAACACACATTCATTATACAAAATACTTTAATAAGTCTAATAGTTAGCATTGAAATACAGTGAACGTGAAAAGTAAACACATTGAAAGTTAGCATACGAGTGACACGTGTAATACGTTAATACAAGTAAACATGCGTAGTGACTAATAAGTAATACAGTAATAGATTGTAATGAGTACAGTATTGAATGACTAATCGGAATATAATTGTGAGTCACTGTACTTCTAGTAATATCTAGAAGTACAGTAAAAGTATAATACGTTTACAGATTATAGTGATGTGACGGATGGTTCACATATACTACAGTTTATTGTGTTTGAATTGTTGTCTAGGGTTATTTATTTATGAATATACGACAAATATAAAGTATTCAAACTGAAATAACTTTAATAAAATACATTTATGAGATTACAATTAGAATAGAGAATTATAAGATTAGAATTAGAGGGAAGTCTCAAAATATCAGAAAATTATTCGCAAACAAAAAAATCATCTTAAAATTTATTGGTTTGAAATATTTGCGTATAAAAGTGTTAAAGATTGTAGGTTTGGATCTATCCATAAATGGAGAATATATAATCGGCTTTAAGTCAATTCAAAGATTAATTCTACGCGTTTATTATAATGGATTCAATAATATGCATTTTTGAAAAATAAATTTTATTTATCTAATTTTGAATTTGAAATTTGTAATAATTAATTATATATAATTGACACACAAACGAAATTGCATATATATTTTTGAATAATTTAAATTTGAAGGACATTTCTTGTTTATAAATGGGATCCAACTTACGATTTTTATTTCATTGTTTATAAATTAGTGAACATTAGAGTTAGCAATGTCAAAAAATATATCAAAAAAAGAATCCAAATTGGAAATTTATAAAAAAACGTCAAGACTTATCAGAGAGCTCAGATGATGATAATGAAAACAATGAATCAAAGCAACAAGAAAAAATTAATCAAAAGGTAAGTAATGCTTATTTTTTAGTATAATTTATCTTATTTAAAATAATTTTGGTTTTTTTTTGTAGAATTTGAGTTGGTATTAAAAATTCCAAATGATAATGACGAAATATTAAATAAAGTTAAGCTTGGATCTAACGATAGCATTGCAATTTCTAATAATAAAATTCATTAAAACAATATATAGTAAAAGTACAAAATGCGTAAATACCAAAATATAATATAGTTGGGCAACAATAGAAACTAAAATTAAAATGACAAAAAATATTTAATACATAAAGATTTGGTATTTACTATTGAATTAACTTATAATATTATATAAAGTGAGCTCATTGTGTATGTTCATACTCTTTCTTGTTTTTTCATTGAATAAACTATTATAGTTTTCATCAATGCTACGATTAGATTGAATCCATTTTAGTTTAGGCGATAAACTCATTATCGTTAACAGCAGATTATTGATATCACTATAGTGGGGAATAGGACTATTAAAGTGAAGGGTAACAAATTTTTGAGGAAATTTTCAGAGAATCCCTTTATCAATGGTAGCGATATTTTTGATAAATTATTTGAATCAATCGAAAAGTACTTCAACGGAATAAAGAATCGAGTATAATATTTATAGTTTTGCCAGAATTAATATGTTTTCCATCGATTAATATATTATTAATATTAACACAATTTTCCATCGATATTTTTAAAGTATTTGAATCGATAACTATTTACTTATCTATAACAAATATTGATTAATTGTTTTATTAATGTATTTTTAAAGTAATAATTTAGATATAAAAATAATATTAATCCATCCGACAAAACAAAATTATTTTGAAATAATTTATTTCACGTCAATCAGTCACAATTAGTCACGATCTCAACGAATAAGCAGGCATTCATGGATTTTATTAGCAATGAGAGCGCAATGAGAGGTTAATATATCAATAATTAATCTTATTTCACACTTTAAAGATAATAGCGTAACTTTTGAATTACTAATAATAATGAATTTCGCATAAAATTTAAAAAAAGTCTTTTAAGTCTTATTTTATTTAAAATATATTAAAAAAACCTCTTAAGTAGTATTACTTTTTCACTTTAAATTTTCAATAAAAAAATACAATTTATGCATATCTTTAATTAATAAATGTGATCAGTATTTTTATTAATAAATTTTTACAACAATTTTTTTGTGTGCATTGAATATACTTTTAAATTTTTGCTTTAGTGAATCAAACATTGTCTAATGTTGATAACAATATCAATACCATTATTGCAAAACATCAATTGATATTTATCAGTATAATATATAAAATAAAGAAAATTCAATTCAATTTATGATGAGTTAGTTTATCAAAATTACTGAATTTACCTAAATTTTTATTTTGGGTTTAACTCAATAATCCCACTCATTATATTGACAACACTGAACATATAATAATTATCGACAATTGTTTGACCATAAGAAGAATAACAATAATATAGATATAGAGTTAATAATGTCACACATTCAACATACAAATTAAAATATCTTTTAAAAGATAATCGAAGTAAATAAATTTTAAAAATATTTAAATTTATTAACATATGTATGTGAACATTTGGCGCGTTTTGAAAATTTACGACATCTTTATTGTGATTTTAATTATCTAAATTTAGAATATATTAAAATATTAAAACTTATCACAGTTCATGCATAATACTCACTAATACTGTGTTACAGTCGATAGCCATCATTTGAACATTAATTCAAAGTGACTAATATTGCTTTATGTTATTTTAAAGTAAACAAGAAATAGTTTGAACATATATAATGAGCTCACTTTGTATTTTATTCTGAGTTAACTCAACAGTATATTCCAAATTTTTGTGTATTGAATATTTTTTGACATTAATTTATTGTTTCTATTGTTGTTTAACTATGTCTTATTTATTTTGCATTTTAAGAAATTAGTACTTTTACTGCTTATTGTTTCATTGGAAAAATTTATAGCTTTATATCATATTGTTGTAAACTGTACTTCAGTGAGTGTTTTAAGATTTTTGATTCAGTTGTGTTATAGCTTTAGTGGAACAGTTTGTTTTTAACGATAATTTATTATTATTAAGAATAGTATCCTTTCATTTGTGACGGACATATCGAGGTTTTGTGCTTTATATATAAAGATTATGGGTGTTGTTTCAAAGTTCATTCAATACACACTAATATCGAGTTGCGGACAATAGCCATCATTTGAACATTAAGTCATAGTGTCTTGTATTTTATTTTATGCAATTTTTCAGCATTAAATGAATGTTTTAGATTGCAGTTAACACTAATGCTTTCGATTACAGTACTGTAATGATCTATTGTTAATAACATTATGTTTAGTCGCGATAATAATCGTTTTAATTAAATACTGTTAATACTGTATTATTAATAACCAATTCGTTATCAAATAAAATAACATTTACGCCACAGTATAATATTTGAACTGTAAAATATTTTACTCACTTATTAATACTTAATTTTTAAACAAAGTTTGATCAGTTGTTTACGGCTATTAGTGATCTTTCGATGGCAACAAATCAGTATCCAAATAAGTCATCGTTTCTGTTGTCCAAAGAGGAAAATGACATTATATTGAATTTGTTGGGAAAGAAGTGTAACGTAAGTGATATCAAATAATTAACTCAAATATCGAATTAATTAATTGATATGATTAGACACTATCAACATGTGTGGTACAACTTCTTCTGACAGAACCTCCGTATCACTCGGAATGGCATACAAAGTGTACAGGAGTTGCGTGTTTCGTAAAAGACAATCTCAAACGTTCTTATTTCATACGTGTGTTTGATATTGAAGTACGATTTTTTATATAAATTAATTAACATTTTATACGACTGTATTTTTATTCTCAAAGATTTTTCCGCTGTTTTTGTTATTTTTGTAGTTTTATTTATATTTGTTTTGAAATCGCTATTTAAGGCGTCACTGAAGATCGGAATCCGTATTCATTTATTTTGTTGTGTTTATTTGGGTTAAATTTAATGTACTCTTCTGTTTAATGGATAAATATTATTGTAATTTATTATAATATTAGTTTTAAAGTAACTTATAAATACGTATTAATAATAATCGCTATAAAACAATATTATCTAATTTTCATAATAATAATCAGAAACGATGTCTGATTTGGGAACAAGAACTGTACACCACATTCGAATATAAGGCTCCGAAACCTTTCTTTCATACGTTTGAAGCACACGTACGTGTTATTTCGATTTGATCTCAATCCTAGACATTACCATTTCTTTGTTTAGAGAAAATCTTTAATCTCTTTTATTGTTTTATTATAATTGTCAGGATTGTATGGCAGGAATAAATTTCGCTAACGAAGAGGAGGCAAACCTATTTCGAAGCGTGATCACTGAAAAATTGTTAAAATGGCAACAAAAAAGACAAGGTATTGCTTATCGCTATTTGTCTGACCTCTAAATCATTATAACCGCTGATAAAAATACATCATATAAAATACCGGTTTATTCTCATTTCATATTTTCTTTATGCGATAAATTTTACTACACTTTGATAGTTAATCTTATTTTTGTTTATGCATAGAACTTTAAGATTTCTTAATATTAATAAATTTTTATTAAGTAAACCCAATAAGTTACCCTTTGGCAAGAGTTGGCTGTAATTTTTTAATATCGTATTTATATTAAATTTTACATATTAGCGCTTAGGGTTAAAGTAATTAGATTTAATGTGCAACGTAAACAAATCATATTAACTATAGGATTTGTTTTGGAATTTGCAAAAAAAACAGCATAATTAGATAAATTATTTTAAAATATATATTATTTATAAAGTTTTTATTTTATTTCTCTGTATTAAAAAAATTATAAAATGAATTTTTAAGTGAAAAGCTCTCTACAGCTGTATTCTTTTAGTCACGTTTAATGAGCATAAAGTTTGAAAATCTTTAATTGAATCATAAATTTATGTTCAGAACTTAGTATCTTTTTTTATGCGTTTTCTCTAATTATTTACTCTATAATAGAAAGAATAAATTACAAACTATGAATTTCGATTTAATGTTGCATATAAACGTTTTAACGTTACGCTCTCAAAAAAAAGTTGTTAAAATATTTTGATTGATTGATAATTTTAGAACGAAAACGACAACAGCAGCAAACTATAGCTCAACCGACTGACGCAGGAATTTCACTTCAAAGTATGTTCGCATATCTTCTAAAAAATCTATTCACATAAATTGGTGCCATATTTGCATTCATTAAGAAATGCGAATGAAATCAATTATAAATTTAAAGTTTAAAAAGTGATGTGACTTATAATGTAAACTACATTTTTTGTTCTTTGTTTGTTTTGACACATTCATTAGTCTCAATACAACAGAATAAAAAGGGGAATAAAGATAAAAAAGGAAATCATAAGTTGATGAATGAACACATCGGAACACAAACTAATTTAACTCACGTCCAGCACATCGGATGGAATCCAAACACCGGTTTTGACTTAGAGAATGTCAATACGAAATTGAAAGAATTTTTTAAAGTGGCCGGTGTTTCGTCCGAACAGCTGACAGATGAAGACACGCGAACTTTTATTTATTATTTCATTGATAAACATGGAGGTATTGACGCAGCCATTCATGAGATGCAAAAACAGCAATCATTGCCGAGCGTACCACCAGATGGTGCGCCGCAAAGCACCGCAAAAATATTGCCGCCGCAACCAACGTATTGCCGCCTCAGAAGAATACGATTGGAAAATTAATAATTAAAATAAGTGAGATAAAACTTGTTTTATAGAAAATAAGTTTGTGTAACTTCAGGCATATTCAGCATATGTTTTTCAATCCTTTTTTGTGCTCATAAAAGGATTACACATTATTTATTAATAGTATATTATTCGTAATAAATGCTTTAAAAATACACTCTATTAACTAAATCCTTTGTTTGTTCAACTTTGGGTTTTATAAAATGATGGAAATTTAATTATTAAACCAATTAAATAATAACCATTTACAGAATAACTTAGATTCTGCTAATGTTAAACTTTTGGTAAAACGTTTATTCGATGATTACTCGAATATTTACGATTTATTCAAATACTTAATCAAACTAAATCCTAATGTAAATTATCTGGAGTTGTAAATACGATCGCAATTTTCATTAAACACTTATCGGTAACGGATTAAATACAAAACTGACTAGAATTAATCAAATTTATGTGTAAAGCTTGCAAATAAAGAATCGTTGACAAAATAATTAACATTAAATTTAGTGTTAGGGGTAGACTTTTATTGTATAGAAAAGTTTTATCGCATTGCCCGATATACTACCCAATGTTGTAATTGAAGTCAGACTCGATTAATTGGGAAATTAAGCAAAGTACTCATTAGATAGTTTTTGATAGTTCAAATTAAAAAAATTAAAAGTATTATGGCATATTCCGTTATTATTAGGGAATTTAAAATCGTTAATTAATGATTCAATTTTTTGACAGAATTTCTTGATTCGAACTAAATGTACTGCAATCTTAATCATTGTAGATATTAAATTGATTTCAATTTTTCTAACGATTCTAACGAATTTAACGAATTTAGACATAACTAACGATTTTAAATATATTTAATGATTTTATGAGATTATTTATAAATGAACAAAAAAAGCTTAAAAAACAATAAGAACGTTCATAAAAATTCCTATTAAAGATTTGCTGAATTCGTTTAATAATATTTTGTATTATTTTATGGAAAAATTTAAACATCGCTTAAAATAAAATCAGGTAATTTCATTAGTTTTTATATGATTTCATTTTCACTATTTTATTTTTTGTGTTAAGAGAAAACTTTTTAATAAAATTTTTAAAAAATTTAGGGTTATGTTAACTAAATATTTGATAAATTTTAAATCTAAAATTTCTAACGAATTTTTCTAACGATTTTGGAACTTCTTTCTAACGATTAATTAACGATTTGGCAGCATTTATCGTTTAAATTCCCTAGTTATTATATAAAAAAATATTTGTTAAAGGTACCAAAAAATAGAATTAAAACCGATTTAAGCGTTAATTAAGATTTTACAGTTATTGATTTAAATTAAAAAGAATAAGAATGTAATATTCCGAATTTCTATGAGGCTTATGCCGATTTAAATAATCAACTAGATTATTTACAAAACATTAAATTATAAAGATTTAATATAAATTAACAAAACATAACGAAAATAATGAGAGCGAGCAATAGTAAAGAGCGAGCGACCAAAAATTATCTTAATTTAAAAATGAAAAGTCAGATATTACGACCGTTTCGATCTTGTTTTATTTTGAATTAACGAAAGCTAAAACACAACTTAAACAAAATTCTCAAATCTCTTACTGAAATCTTAATTATATATTATTAAGCTATAAAATTCTTTCAATAAAACAATATATAGTAATAGTACACAATGCTTACAAAATTAAAATAAAATATATTTAACAACAATTTAGATTTGAAATCAGAAATCTTAGAGTTTAAAAATATTATTTTTAATTAAGTATTTTACATTTTATTCCCACAAAGGCTTTATTGCTAGTTAATATATAAAATAAAGGTGCTATATGTTTGACTTTTTTAAAACTAAATCAAACCAAACCATTAATTTAAAATCTAAACCAAACCAATCCAAACCAATAACTCTACTATAAAACCATTTCAAATCAAACCAATAAACCATTGACATTGAATTTTTGCTAATATTACATAATAATGTAAGTTTGTAAATAAAAAGTTTGTACGATAATACTTTTTATTATTACATAAATAAAATAATTTAAAGCATATAATATTTTTGATTATTTTAAATGCAATAATTATTAAAATTACTAGTCATCCCATTCGTATTATTAAAAGCCCGTTAAAAATTTAATTGAAACAATTAAAATTGATAACTAGTACAATTTTTGCTGATAATAAAATATTTATCATTAATATATTTAAATAATGTAGGATTCGGTGAGTTATTATAGTTAAAACTTTTCATGTATTGTTAAGCTAATAGCAATGTAATTAATATAGAAGTGTATGATAGTTCGCGGTTTATATTTATATTGATGCAGACAGAGAGAGATAGGGAAAAGTTTTTATTGTATTATAAATTATTAAAAATACTCGTTATTGGTTTGAAATGGTTTTATGGTTTTTTCCATAAAATAGTTAAACAAAATCAAACCATACCACTTTCAAAAATAGAAACCAAATCAGACCAAACCATGACTTATTGGTTTAAACCATTAATAAACCATTATAAACCAAACCTTTAGCACCTTTATATTCAACGTTTGTATGAGTTTTGATATTCATGAGTTTTGAAGATAGAGTGAGTGTTAATGAAAATTTAAAATGACAAAAATTAAATAAAAACTTTTCTGTGAAATTAAATAAATTTGTGACTTTATTTGGTGTAACTCATAAACACTTTGTCATTCAATGCATTTTTAATAATTTAATAAATAATTTCTATAATTATGGTTAAAATTTTACAAATAAAAAGTATTATATAAGGTCTTATAAGGCTGATTTTCCAGTACTACTTAAGGTCTTAAAACATATAAAATAAGGTCTTAAACTTCCTAGCCTTACATATAAGCAAACGTAATAAAATGAGAGCGTGTAATACATAAGTGAGAATAAGTTACTGTAATGACTATTGTTATACAATTGTTAACGTTTAGCAATGAGTAAGCAATGATTAAACTTAGTTCTAGAAACATCTAGAACTGAACAGTAATAGTGTTGTGACGAAAGGTCACATACACAAAATTCGATTAAAAGATAAATTAAAAGACAATTTGTGTTTCTGTTATGCTACCATTTTCGATAAATTTATACAAATTTAAAACAAACATGACATAATTAAAATGAAGAAAACTTAGCGGAGAGCTTAGAGTTTGCTATTCACAACTAAATAAAACAAAAACAAATTCAGATATAGATCGATAGAGAATTGTTTAATTACGATTCAGTTATATTATAAAATGAATTAATTAGTTGACAATATATTATTAATAATTTATAAAAGTTTTATAGCATCAATAATAACTAATTAACAATATATAGTAGAAAGTTATTTTTATTATTTCTTAATAATTAAAATTCTAAATAATTTATATTTACAAGAAAATAATATATTTTCATTTCATATTTATTAAATTTTTCAGTTTGATAGCACTTTTGTCTGTTTTCTTAAAATTGCAATTATCACTAATCAATTTTAATAGTAGTCGTTGTAACTTGTGGTTTGCTATAAATAGCGCACGCATTTTCTATTGATTTGATT
>JAQGAW010004660.1:0-10606 GCA_034698025.1 Phthiracarus crinitus | reverse complement strand
TACAGATAAAGGATTAATAGAGTTTGGACGCAATTATGGACAAAGACTAAAGACATTGCGTTTATATTACTCAAAGCATATCAGTGTATTCATTAAAAAGTTTCTGATCCATTGTCCAAATATACAAGAAATATTTACCGAAGATTCTTCAGCATATTTAAGCGATGATAAAACGTATTTCCCAAAACTTGATTCAATATACTTATTTGAAATTGAATTGAATTCATATGAAAATGATTGCGAAAACTTTCAAAAATTAACTGAAAATTATGGCAATAAACTGAAAAATATAAATATAAATTCGCATCATTTTGGTTCAGTCTATACTATATTACCGCATATTAACACTATTGTTAATCTTGAAAAGTTATGTTTGAAGTTTAATGGGCATTCAAATAATAATCAAGCAAATCAATCGACTATTGATCAGCTCTTAATAAACATATCAGAAAATTGTTGTCAACTGAAATATTTTAAAATTTCTTGGAAGGATAGTCAAGAAGAGTTGCCAATGAATATGTTTCAAGCATTTTCTAAGTTTGTTTCGTGTAAAACACTTGATATTAGGTTTCAATACACAGAAAAGATAATTGAATGCAAATGTGAATACTTTAAAACATGCGTTAATTTAAAACATATAAGACTTTCTTATCCGCACATTAATGACGAATTTTTTGAAGATATCGGTCAACATATTCCTAATCTTTTAAGTATCGATTTAGACACCGATAAAATACTTACAGATCATTCACTCATATCATTGTCGACATTGAAAAACTTGAAAAAAGTGTGTTTAAGACAGAAACGCTTTGCAAATAAATATATCACAGATATGGGTGTTTGTCAACTCATCGATTCATGCATTCATATCGAAGACATATGGTTTGCCTCAACACCTAAAATAACGAACAAAACTATTGAAAGATTAATATCGATCGCATCGCAGAGGAAATGGAAAACTATTAAATTTAAGTGTCATTTGTCTGAATCAAGAGCTGAACTCCAATATGAAGACCCAATAGATATCAATCGATTGAATAATTTGCCAAATAATCTGAAAATTAATTATTTAATAGAAGAACGATTCGATGAGTTTTTTAGTATTGAAGGCGTGGCATATCATTATTTAAGATAAAGCTATTTATTTAAATTTTAATCATATTTGTAATCACTATATTAAATAAATTTATAAATTATTCACCAAAAAAATGAATTTTTTAACAATTTTTCTGTCGATAACTTACATTATATATTTTTTTAATTAAATTGAATTGCTATCACTAAAATATATTTAATTGTTTATAGTCTTATTTATGTCAGTTTTGTGTGTTGTAGAGTGTCAAATTGTTCAAATAATCAGGCCCGGGCCCGGCCCGTGCCCGATTCTTGATTAAATTTTGAAGCCCGGCCCGGCCCGACTATTTTTACTCATATTTAATTTTATTTTATATGTTCACAATTTGAACGTTTCTATAATAGATTATCAACGTTAAATGAAAAAATAATTGTTTTCATTATAAGAAAATTGCAATGCTTCTTTATTTTTCCAATTTTGCACACATTAAAAATAGATTATAGAAAAAATTGAACAAAATGTTTAAAAATCAAAGCCCGGCCCGGCCCGGAATTTTTATTTTTAGGCCCGAACCCGGCCCGGGTACATACGCCGGGGGCCCGCGGGGGCCCGGCAAATCGGGTGCCCGTTTGCAAGTCTAGTGTGTTGTTTTTAATTTTTCAAACCTTATTTAATACCTTTTAATTTTGAATTATTATTATATGTAGTGATGAACATTTTAACCTTTAATTTTTGACTTGATATGTTTACCGGTTAATGTTAAGGTTAAAGTTAAGAGTTAAAGAGTTTATTTCATGTTTCGTTAAAACTAAAATACAGGTTAACTCAATATAGCTTTTATTGTATGATTTTTCAATAATTTTGAAAGTAAATCCGAAAGTTTTCAAAATAAGTTTAATTTTTGAACCTAAAAAACTAAAATATAATTAGTTTTCACATAATTGTTTTTCTATTATATAAATTTTATAAGAATTTTATTTTTAATAAATTTTCATAAACCCGTAATTGATATTTTAATTAACATTAAATGGTTGGCTGAAAAATTTAAGTTAACTCGAGTCAAAATTTGTTTAAACGGTTAAAGTTAAAGATATTTTACGAGTTAAGGTAACAGTTAAGAGATTTCTTTAACTGTTGTGTATCACTAATTATATGTCAAAACAATAGTAATAGTAATCGTATGTAAGAAATTATTAAAATTATATGTTTAACATTGAAAAGTGAACAATAATATACAACAAATCGTTTATTTTTATTTAAAATACATTTAAACACAATATATTTATACAGTTTCCTATAAATAAATGCAAATTTTATTAATATTTAATAATACTATGCATCGATCTTTGAAAAATTAAATTTCAAAATTCATTTAAAATAATGCAATGTTATGCAATAATCAGGGATGGGATTTTTATGGCGTGCCAGAGTGTAAATTATGGTATTGCATTATGGCATGATTTTTGCCAAATTATGGCATCAATTATGCCATATTTATTATTAAATTATGGCATTTTAGTTTAAATATTAATACAAATTAGTTAATTTATAAAATTAAAAAACATTTTTCATAAGAATGTCAAATTTTGATATCATCTTAATACTACCCTGTCTCAAAAATTTTTCTTAATACTATGTTTGGGTCGATATTTTTTCCAAGACTATTCAATATTTCTTAAAAATAACATTTATTTTTATAAAAATTTATGAAATTTACAATAAAATTAACCAATTTTTGTCAAATTATGGCGTTTATTAATTATTTTTTAAAATTATGGCAAATAATGGCATTTTATTTTAAAAAGTATCAAAATTTTCAGTTTAAACAAATTTTAAAATTTAATTTTCATAAATTCTAAAATTTTTGGAGAGCTTATCTTATGATTTTGTTTTCGAAAGAAATGCATTACATTAAAACATGAAATTCTTACTTAATTACATTAAATTTGAAATAATATTGATATTTTAGCAACAATTATAAATATAAGTTCAAATTAAGTACAGCATCAAAATAATGAGCTTAAGCTTAAAACGCTTAAACGCTCAGTGTATGAGCTTTGAGTTTGAACTGCAAGCTCATTAATGTGATTGAGCTTTTCATTGAGCTGATCTGAGTTTGAGCTTATTCTCATCACTAAAGACCATATATTACTTTATTATGCGTTCATATATACCAGTATATATTGAATTACAAAAAAATTCAATTTTAAAACAACTGAAACGTTAAAATTTATTTATTTGAGTAAAATTAGTTAAATTCATATTTGATTATAAATGGGCGAAGAAATAGGAAATTCGTGTTCGTTATCACTAATAGTGAAATGGTGTGGCGATGAATACACGATCGACGGCTTCACACACGACGACACTGTCACTGATCTGAAAAATATAATCTATAAGAAAACTGGTGTCAGACCTGAAAGACAAAAGTTAATGGGACTTAAGATCAATGGTTTGTGTTCTATTGATTATAATATTAGTTTATTAAACTTTTAATAATTATCATAATATAAAGGAAAAGCGGCCACAGATGAGTGTATTATTTCGAGGATAAACTTACGACCAAATACTAAGATAATGATGATCGGAAGCAAAGAGGAAGCTATTGCTAGCGTTGATCTCTCGCCCGAAGATATTCCCAAAGTTGTCAACGATTTTGATATCTCCGAAGACGTGGAAATGGGAGAAATACCCATTCAAGACCGCGAAGAATTCGTAGCTAAAGTCGCGCGAAGAGTTAAGGAGTATAAGATAAAAATGCTTAACGAACCGCGAGATAATAAGAAACTTCTCGTTTTAGATATTGATTATACTCTTTTTGGTATTGTATATGCATTTGATTATGATTATTAAATTGACATTATTTTGTTTGGTTATAAGATCACAGATCAACAGCTGAATGCGCGGCACAATTAATGCGACCATATTTGCACGAATTTCTTACTTCCGCTTATGAAGATTACGATATTGTGATTTGGTGTATGTTATCGTTATAATTATGTTAGATTTCTATTCAGCACTTCTTTGAACAATACACTTATTAACATAGAATACCTGTTTTCCCCCCAATTGTCAAGCATTTTGAGCGAATATTTTCAAAACAGATTTATTGCTAAAAAATTTTGATCGAAAATAATCGAAAGTGGTTGACAGTTGTCGTAAAATAGTTATGTTTAGTAATAAACATTTTATGATTATTTGATAGCTGCGACTGGAATGCGATGGATTGAAGTTAAAATGAGGGAATTGGGTGTCGAACGGAATACTAATTATAAGATCATGTTTTATTTGGACAGCGCTGCGATGATCAGTGTTCACACACAGAAGTATGGTTTAGTTGATGTAAGCGTTAATTACAATCAATTTTATATGATTTGTTTAAACATTATAATGTATTTGAATTGAAAGGTTAAACCATTAGGAGTAATATGGGGAAAGTTTGCTCAGTTTACGAATAAAAATACGATTATGTTTGACGACATTCGTAAAAATTTTTTAATGAATCCTTCGAATGGACTTCGAATCAAACCGTTCAGAGAAGCGCATAAAAATCGCGAAACTGACAAAGAGTTGTATTATTTAGCAAAATATTTGAAAAATATCGCAAATCTCGAAGATTTTAATACTCTTAATCATAAACATTGGTATCGATTAATATTAATGAATGATTTTGATACGAAATAATTTGTTATGTTTTATATAAAACCATTCAAATGTATAACTTATAACTTTAATTCAGATTACAATCAAACATTAAACCGTTTTTTATTTGTTTCTAAATGTGATAATATATGCGAACCGTTTAACGTGGCATTAAGCTCACCAGACTGGCGCCATCAGTACATTCAGTGCATTGAAAATTAAACACTTAGTAATATACACTGTATTAACAAAGCTAATGTCGTCATAATGTTTAGCTTAGTGCCACGATATATGATGCGAACTCCAGTTTACGTTCAACAAACACTGATTGGTATAATGATAGGCCTTTCCTGGAAAATCACGTACCATATTTTCTTTGATCTTAAGTACTGTAGACTCGGAAACGAGCACCCTATTTGTCGGGCCCCCGACGAATTTCCTCTGGACGTGCCGGGTTCTGGATAAAAATTAAAAGAATGTTGGGCCGGGCTTGGCTTTAAATTAAATAGTAATTAAATTTTTTCCTAGAAAATTTTGTGTTCTAAATGGAGTTTAGTTAACCTAATCTGTTAATTAGATTTAAATAATTAAAGTATATAAAATTTTTTAAATTGCAGTATTTATCAATTAAAAATAACTAAAATTGAGAGATAAAAAATTTAATTGATCGTTTGAACGATGTGTACTGTAGGGCCGAATCGGTACGGACTTTGTATTTTTAAAAATTATCCGGCTCGGACGAGGTCGGACCTCAATCTGTCGGGCCTTAGTCTGTCCTAAATTTTTTTGCGATTTCATAGTCTAAATCATAAGCTTATAACAACGATATTAATATATTAACTTTTATTAAATGTAATGAACTAATTAAAAGTAGTTTTATTCTCCCAATTTTAACACTAAAGTAAGACAATTAAAACAAAAAATTTTAACTTATGCTAATGAAATGAGTTGAGACTATAAGTAATGGATTGAATTATTTCAATCTAAAAAATGACTAAAATCTTTAAACTTAAAATGTTATTCATATATCTTGAGAATAATACAGGGTTTTAACATTGAAAATAAAACTTTGCATATTGAAAATAGCCAAAGCATTGACCACTGATTTGTTTTCACTGTATAACACAATATGCTTACTTAAACATCACATTTGTAGTGTATGTAATCGTTAGGGCGAGGGATTTCCGGGACTAAAAAGTGGTAAAAGCGGGAGGGAATCGGGAACAAAAAATGTGTGAAAACCGGGAATAGTTCCGGGAAAAATTTTTTATCCTTAAAATTTTAAAAATTAAAGAAATGAATTAAATTTTAAATCAAATTAAGAAAAGTTTTGAATCCTTAAAACTTTTGAAAACATTTTCTAAGAACTATAACAAATGATGGCCTAGTTTCATAATTTTAACGCGGTTTTTGTTTTATTATAGCAAAACGGGAACATTTTTCCGATTTTATGCATATCCGGGAATACTTTACTAAACTGCCAAATCAGGAAAAACCGGGAAAATAAAACTACTTTTAATTAATTAGTTATCTCTAATAGAAATTAACATATAAATCTCCCGGTCATACGATTTAAGAAAAAATGCGGTATTTTCCACGAAATCCCTTGCCTTAGTCATAACTAGTCAGAAAAAATAACAAACATTGCCAAGTAAAGCCAATTAGTGCTTACTGGTGAAAGAATGTTTAATATCCTTTATTATTTATTGGATTTGAATGAAAATTTCAAAAAATTCATTTAGAACTCTATCATTTCAAATTTGCAATAAATCAGCGATAATTAGTTTATTCAACCCTAATTTTTTACACATCAAATTATTTAGCGAAAGGGGTTTTAATTAGTAGAGGATTGTATATTTAAATCACATTTTAAAAATATGTTTTCAAAGATAAATCAGTTTGTTTAGCATTGAAATGAAACTATGGATTTTTCATGAAATATGTAGTTTCCCGAAATAAAATATTTTTCAAATGGGAAAAGAAATGGATGTAAAACATTAAACAAATTCAAGGAATAAATCTACATTTCAATGTATTTTTTTGTAATAAACCTAAAAGAACTTCCAAAGAAATTGGTAGCACAAAAAATTATTGCTTCTCAAATAAAGCCATTTAAAAAATTGAATTTAGAAAGACCTATCAAAAATGGGTTAATTATTTATTGCCAAAAGTTATTGCGTTAACATTATGATGGGGTGCGGTATGAACTAGGAATAACCATTTCCAATCATCACTAGTGTATTTTAAATGAGCTAAAATTAATTGCTAATATCCATCCACACAAGTGTTGCTTAAAAATCATTTATTTGAAAACAAAACATATGTTAGTAATTATTACGGCGTTTATTTCGGTTTTAAACTCTAATATAAAAGTTTTGCTAAACTAGTCTCCGATTCAGTGCGCGTTAGACATCAATATGAAATTATTGGCAATTTCTTTAATTTATTTTCTACACACGAGTTTTATCAATGCAATCGATGAGACTGCGAATCAAAATATAGGTAATAAAAATTATCGCTTACAAAAGCGGCAGATATTCGACATTTTCCCATCGTTTGGACGATGCGTGACATACGAAGGCAGGTCTGGCCGTTGCGTTGTTTCGCAATTCAGCTGCAATCGATGGTCCGCTGACAGACCGAAACTTTCCTGTTCGGCGCTTGGGTTTCCCGGTTTATGCTGTCCCGATACCGATGAAAAACCGGTTTTACCGCCACCAACAAGCATAGGCAAGTTTTTAAAATTCAAACACTTTTAATTTTCAGTTTAAAAATTTTACTAATTTTTCCCAGCATGTGGTCAACGATTTCTCGACGAAACCAATAATGGTAATTCACAGTTCTTGATAGTTGGCGGAACAGAATCAGTACCGCATTCGTGGCCATGGGCTGTACAGCTATATAGGCGATCGCTACGAACGGGAAACTTTAGCTTTATCTGCGGCGCTTCCATATTAAACGAGTTGTATATTCTTGGCGCAGCGCATTGCATATCTACCACAACACCCGGCGACTATCGGGTAAAAATAGGTGCCGAACGGTTAACAGACGCGTCCGAATTTGTGGACGTATCCGAAGTGATTCCGCACGAGGGGTACGTTTCGTACCGCAATCAGAATGATATCGCGCTGTTAAAGCTAAAATCTAGAATTACATGGCGGCCAGGAGTGGCTCCCGTTTGCTTACCAACGCAGACGATGTTTGACATGGACTTAACCGGATTAGACGCCTGGCTTATAGGCTGGGGAACCACTCTTTTCGGTACCAGTTCAGTGTCGGATAAACTAAGAGAGGTTAGAGTTCCGATTGTTAGCGATGAAGAGTGCGACAGAGCATACAGCAATTTGCTAACTGGTGAACGAATAACATCGGGACAGGTATGCGCTGGTTTACCAGAAGGTGGTAAAGACACGTGTCAAGGAGATTCTGGAGGACCGATGACGCTTCAAATTAATGGCACGTTTTATCAATTCGGTGTGGTTTCGTATGGAAACGGTTGCGCTAAAGCGGGCTGGCCTGGTGTTTATACGCGGGTACCGTTTTTCGAGTATTGGATTGGGGCTAAAATGGAAAATAATATATAACGGTTTAAACGGTACATAATTTATTAGTAAAAGTTTCAAGTAATTTCATTTTAATGTTTTGTTTAGAATTAAGCGAGTGTATGGTCTAGTCATAAAATTTTTTAATGTATTTATAATTTCAAATATATCTGGAATAATAATTTAGTTTGTATTCGGACAGCATTTTTTATGGGTGTAATAGATTACATGTAAAATTTTATTACAGATTTTGAATAAGAATTTTTAAATAAACCATTTCCTAACGATTTAGATAAGTAATGCTTAATAATTGCTTAATACATTTTATGAATCGGTTTAAACTAGTAATGTTTAACAAAATTTTTAAGAAAAAATTGTCTAAGAATTATCTAAGAACGTTCAAAAATCTTTATCAATAAAGTTCAGCAGAAAATGGTGTTAAAATATATATTAAACAATATTTTTCAACAATAACTATAATTCAAATTTGTATACTTTTCATTAATACTTAAAGACGTTTAAAATATGCTATAGTTTTTAAAATAAAAATATATAATTCACATAAATTCAACAATGAAAAATCCGGCTTAAACCAGTTTAAACCAGTTAATGCCGGTTAAAATCATTTAAATTCAGTTACAATCGGTTGAAACAATAATTAATTAACTGATTTATTATTTTGAACTTATAATAATGTAAAATTTATTTTTAGATTTTTTTCAATTTATAAAAATCATAAAAATTTTAAAAGCTATTTAATGAAAATTTAATAATTTTTCAAACAAATTAAAAATACAATTTCCTATTAAAAATACTTAAGGTTAACGTGTAAGTCTAATGCTATAATAATTTTTATTCATTTAAGAAACAAAGCGAACATTAGTTTGGCAATAATTTTAAATTATATTAGTTAATAAAAAACATTAGATGGCAATACTAATGGCTATTTTTCTACTGGCAATACATGGATATCTACAACTATATGCACCCAATTTTTTGTGGATACAATTTACTTTGAAAAATTTATCGTAATTACAATTTTTCCAATTAATTTGAAAAATGATTAAATTATAGCTCTCACACATTTCGACGTCAATACACGATTTAATTGGATTTAATTTCAATTTCTTTTCATTAAAACTTATTGTAGTGTTCAAGTGAACAAAACGTAATATAATTTAATTAAAACGGCATAAAATTTAAAATAAAATATAATCGATCACTAAAACTGAGATCTATTGGTCATAAAGACAAACGCAATAAAATACAATCATAATCTATAATGATTACGAATCACTTTGCGAAAGCATCGCAGTAATCAGAGTAATAGGTTATACACACACCGAGTATTGTATTACTGGACAAAAAAAATTGGTGATAATAAAAAGTGTCACGAATTGGCAGATAATTTCGATCTCACGCGTACAGTGTTCTTAGTGTCGGAGAGGAATGAAATTTTTGTCTCCCATTCTACTAATACTTTATTTTACTTAACGTTACATCGCTTTTGATGACCACTTCCTCAGCTATAATGATGGCCAATAAATAGATAGGCTCTCTATTGTGTTCCATTATAAACCATTGATATTTTGTGGTTAAGAGCTTATTGGTTTCATCACGAATTTTTCCCACTTATTTTTACATAATTTTCTACTTATTTTAAGCGCTTTAAGTTATTATAGATTTTTTCAGTTTTAGTTCAACAGAATATAAAACTCGAAAAAATTCATGGAATTTTAAAATTAAATAAAGAATAGGAATATAATATTTCAATAAAGCGGAATAATTTGCAATTTAACAATAAATACGCGATATAAAAATAAACAATGAACGAACTCAAACGATATTTGTTTCGATTTGCGCGAATTTTGCGTGATTTCGGTCGTAAACGTTGCCATTGAAACGATCGCATGGTTCCATTCAATAACCCAATAATCTCGAAATTATAATGCATTTTTACAGTGTCCGGTAAAAATCTCCCATTTAATCAAAATAAAAGGTACAAAGCGCGTGATGCGTACGATTTTCCTCATTTCCTGTCAATATCGATAAAATATATTGAAGAACAAAAGCGAGTGCGAGAGAGAATGCTTGTGAGAGTATTTGCCATGTATATAAAGCAGCAATAAAGCTAGAATGTAATTTCACTAATGGACCCAAAGGAATATGACAGAGAGAATCAGAGTGAGTTAGTGCTAGACTGTACGCTGTATGGAGAAATGCGTTTTTCAACAATGCATTACTAGGCGAAAGTTTAGATGTCACACAATATATTATGTTTTTATTCTCTACTGTAACTGTACTCAACGACACGACGAGAGAGAGAGAAGAGAGAGAAGAGAGAGAG